>CAMPDV010005548.1:0-33840 GCA_946699065.1 Loxodes magnus
ATTTATTAAAATATAAAATTAAATATTTATTGTTATTTACTTTCTTTCAAATTTTTTTGCTACTTTTCTCGACATTATGGATTACTTTCATCCTTACGAACTTCTATTTAAGTTTTCTAGCTCACTGTTCTCTTATTTACGTTTCTCTAATATCTAAATATTTAAGATTTCTATAAAAAGGATATTCTTATCCCTCTTATTCATAAAATGGAAAACCTTCCTATGTAACATCCTCTGAATTATAAAGATATAAAGATTTTAAATGTTTACAGTTAGTTACTATTTATACTATATCTTTATTATTTAGTTCAATGTAATAAAAATTTAATTATTTTAATTTTTTAATTTTAACTATTTCATTTATTCAATTCTCATCTAACATTTTGCAATATATCAATTTTAAGCTTTCTAACTCCTTACAGTTTTAACTCATAGATTGTAAAGTCTTATTTTTCATTTTTTCCAAATCACTAAGAGATAATTTTTTTAGTTTTCTACAATTCTCAAAAATATAACATAGAGTTTCATTAGTTAGTTATCTAATACAAATAAAGGATATTTCTTTATAATTTTATCCATAATCTCCTATTTTCTTCAAAGATGTATTAGTAAGTTTAATAATTAATCTAATATAAGAGATTTTAAATTAGGACAGTTTTACATTAAAGATATAAGATGATTATCATTAAATTTATAGCAATCTTCAATCTCTATATGCTATAAATTATTATGCTACTTAGAAAATAATTCTTATATTGCTTCTGCTTATAAGTCTAACTTAATTGTTAAACTACTAAGGTTAAAGTTTTTTAACTTCAATATGAATTAGTCGTAAGAACTTTTTATATAAAATATGTCAATTTTGTTTAAATTAGGACAAAAATCAATATACTTGTCCATATTCTCGTTATGGTTAATATTTATTTCTTCTAATGACATTCCCTTTTATTTCAAGTATTATAATATCATTTCTTGTTTAATTCCCTTAATAATTATTTTTAGTTCCTTTAAAGTTAAACCAAAGCAGTAGTCTATTAGAAATTTTCCTGTTATCTATTTTTTATTTATGTTTTAGACTTCTAAGGATTATAAATGAGTCAAGATTTGCAAAAATATTAAATTTTCTTCCAATAAAAAGTTAATCCTTAAAACAAGTTTTTTTAGATTTAAGCATTTTGCTATATATTCTTGAATGGTATTATCTAAATTATTAATTCCATCTAAATGAATTTCTTATACTAGTTTAAATCCTTTTTGATCTAAATTCATTTTCAGCTATAAGCATTTTGTTATTTCTTGAAAGATTTCTTCTGCTTAATTTTCTTCTTATCAATCCTAAGTATTAATATGCAAGATTTTAGTATCAGATTATAATATTTGTTTGAGAGTTCAGTTTGTTTTATTTTAAACATAGTCTTTATTACTTGAATATTCTTTAATTTCTAACTTTTCAAATTAATATTTAAACTTATTAAAAAATTAACTGACCTATTGCAGTCTACTTATGTCTCTATTTTTAAGGAACTAACAAATATTTTGAAAAATATAAGAATTTGAAAATAAAGTTTGTTTACTACTTTTAAGCTGCTTAATACCTTATTATTCTTAAGTAAGTTATTGTTCTTAGTTTAAGTGCTCATAAAATATCTTCATTTGAAGCGTTATTTCTTAATCTTTTTAATCTTCTATTGATTCTTTTTAATTTATTTAACTAATTTTTTATTTTTAGTCTTAAGTTAAATCCTTTTAAATTTGGGCTGTTACTTAAGTTTCTTGGAGATGCTTATTAGATTCTTCTTATTATTGATAAGAAGAGGACTATTAGTTTGGATTATCTAGTATATAGTTTTAGTTGCTAATTGATTAATCAGTCCTGCTTTACATTTTATTATAATTTTTTATTTTATCAGACTATTTATACTTAATTTATGAATAACGGCTATATTTATAAATAAAACTTAAGGTTTAAATAAGCATTATCATATTTATGTAACTTAATTCAATTTACTTTTTCATTTAAATAAAAGAGCTAATTTAAATGAAAGCGTAAATAGTTTATTTATCTTATAGCTATTCTTTATAATAAGCTAAATATAAATACTTTCTTAGTTTTTTATTAGAGAGTTATTAGAAATTTATTTTAGATGAAACTTTCAGCTTGATTTAACTAGATTATTCTACTAAGTAAGTTGTTTAGTATATACTTTAAGGCAACACCTTTAATGACTGAATTTATTTTAATCAGCTAAAAACAAAGCTTTAAACCAAATTAAACTTAGTTAAAAGCTTTTAATTTATCGTTTTTAAATCTTTTAGTGATTGATTTTCCCATCTGTTTATGAATTAAAGAGAAAATAAAAAGAGATATAGAATTATTTTAAAGACTCATATTAACTCTAGTCTCTAGCTATTACTATTTTATCCTATAGAGATACAGTTAAAGCTACTAATCCCAAACTTTCAAGAATTTCCTTCAAAGGCTGAATATAAAACAATAAACATGTATTTTCTATTAAGTAACGATAATTCTCTTCAAGTCTTTTGTAACCTTTTAGCACTGAAAATGAATTATAAAACTCCTTATTATAAAATGAAATAGGATGAGACTTGGCATCTTTGGAGATTTTTTATTAATACATGCTTTATTTTTATTGGCTTTTTTTAAACTAGCGCTCTATTCTGTTTTCAAATATAAATGGACCTATTGAATCTTTTAACCTTTTTTATTATAATTTTAAATCTTACTTTTCATTTCCTTTATCCTTTAAAAAGGCAATTAACTTTCCTCAATGTTATTAACTATTTATAACAATATTCGTTTGCTTTATTTGCTTACTCTTCATTTCGCTACCTTAATTTTAATTCAACCTAATATATTAAACACATCTAACTTTATCTCTTATATCTATAGCTTTGAATAGCATACTAAACCTTAGTCTTTCTCCCTTTAATATCTTACTTAAAATTATTTCATAGCTCTATTTAAATACTCGTTTAATTATTAGAATACTTTTATATATATTTAAGAATCCAATTGCTTTATTTTATTTAGATATAAATTAAATTAATTCTTTTTGTTTTAAATCTCAAATTAATGGAATGTTTTTGTCCTTTATTATTCTCTAATTCCTCTATTCTTCCATCTACACTCACTCAAGTATACATTCATGTATTATCAATTCATCTCTTCATATCATTCTCTTAACCTGAAACTTGTTGGATCATTAATTGCGACCGTATCCCAGATTTTAATTGCTTTATTACCACTTCCTGATATTATATACTTGTTATCATTTGTTACTAAAAAGGCATAGAAAGTTGATTAAGGATAAAGCTCTTAAATGTATAAACTAGCAATATTTTAAAGAGAAAAAGAGCTTAAATAATTAATTTCCCTAAATACCAAATTTAATTGACTATATTTACTAAGATTAATAGACTCTATAGAGAATGCTAGTTGTAAAATTAAGAATTACACTTTATTAACTTCTGGAGATAAGTTAAACCTATACATTAACTATTTATATACATTTCGTAGCTTTATTTCATATATCCAAGTACCATTGCATAGTAAACTTAAATCTAGCAACACTTTATTTGTAATGGCTGCTAGAAACAAAATCTTACAATCGTTTATTTTTTAAGCACTTTGTATTATAATTAATTTGCTTTATCTTAAGGATTATTACACATAAGAAAGTTGTTGTTCTATAGTTTGTGCTAGCAATCAGAGTTATTTACTTTGCAACTTTCATGAAAGGATATCTTAGTATTTAGACATAAATTAGAACCTTATCTTAGAAGTCAAATAATGGATATCTCTTAAAAGATTTAACCTAGCTTTAAGAAAACTATTCTTCTATGGTAAAATGAGACAGCTCTTTGGTACAAAATTTGTAAATCAATGTTAAAGCTAAGTTAGTTATGAAAAAAAACTAATGAAGAATCATCTTAAATACTAAAATAAATATAAAAGTATTAAGACAAAATAGTAGAACATAAACTTAAAATCAATCCTCAAAAACTAAACTTAATGAACTGTTAAATTAGTAGTATAAGAGTAAAGTAGATGCTAGTAAAAGTAGAAAAAGGAGAAGTAAAGAGAAAGTTTGAGAGATGGCAGAAAAGATCTTCATTTTTATTTATTTTATAAAGACTACTTTATTATTGTTTTAAATCAGATTCTTTCTTATTTATATCTTTCCTTTCTAATTTTTTATTTATTCAAATAAGAGCTAAAAAGCCTTTTTTTCTAATTTTTATAATGATAGATATTTTCTAAAATGTATTATTTAGATAAGGAAAATAAAACAAATCTTATATTATATTTTTACTTTTTTGTTCCTCAGATTTCTTTACTTTGCATATACATTTTTAACTTATTCAGCATAAAGTATAAACAAAATTTTAAATTATTAAAAAATAAATACATCTATGATTTCAAATGGTTAACTTTACTCAAATCTTAAGTTTTTTTCATATTTCCCAACCAATATATATAACTAATCCTATATATTAAGATTTACGTCTCTTTCCAAGTACACTAAATAATACCTACTTTTATCCTCAACAAACTGATCAAATGTCTTTCTTACCAAATAATTAAACCACAAAATTAAACATTCATTCTCATAAATCATTAAAATAAATAAATAATATTATAAGGTAGTTAAAATAATTTAGCTAATTAACTAAACAAAGAGTTAAAGATTTAATTATAATAAAAGATGCTCAATTTCTAATTTAAAAAGAAAAAATTCTTGCCGTTATGGCAATTCGTCGAAATATTTATTCAAAAAAGGCTAAAAGTATTTTGTTAAAAATGAATATCTAAAATAGAAAAATAAAAAAGTTAAAAAGATAATTATTTTAAAATACTATGAATTAATCAAAGCTTTACTTCAATAACTAAGGAAAATTAAAGAACTCAAAAGTAAATCTTGAAGAGAAATAAACAAAATATTTAATAATTAACAGATATTTTTAAACTTTTTATTTAACTTTCAATCATCGAAGTTAAGTGAAATGAGAATAAAATCAATCAAGAACACTAAAAATTTCTTTATTTTAATTAATTTAAAAAATTAAAAAATAATTATTTTATTTTATTTATTCTAATTTTCATTAATATTTCACAAAAATTAAGTCTTATTAAATATATTAAAACATATAATAAATGATTAATGTCTTAAATTTAAGATTTTATATTAATCTAATCTAAAATTTAATTTAAATATTTGCTTTATAAGGAATTTTATAAAATCTTTCTACTAAGTTTTTAACTTTAAACCATTAGAAATAAATTTGATTTGAGATATTAAAATTTTATAATATCTTACATTTAGATAAATTAATTACTAAATAAATCAACACTAAAGATATAACATTTTATTTTAGAATATATATTTATTTATCAATAGTAATATGATCGCTTAATTTAGTATAAGCATATAGAGATTAGTACATTAAAAATAGCATATAAAAATGTTAATTAATTACTTTTATTATAAAATCTAAAGTGTATTATGCTACTATAAATGCTATAAGTTTCTTCTATCATATCGAAAGTTATTTATTTTATTAATTAGCAAAATAAGATTAATAAATTTTATAAATAATAATTAAAAAATGGAAGGCTTTAAAAAGGGTTTCTATATCACCTCCTCGAAAAAGGAGAGGAAGCCAGAAGCAAATCTCAGACAGTCTTCTTACACTTAACCTTAACCTTTTTCTTAATAATCTTAACAACCTGGAATATAATAGAGCAACGAAGAACTGAAACAGACTTAGAAAAGCACTCACATGCTTACTCTAACGTCGGAGGAGAAGCCTAGAAAGCAGGCGTAATTTGCTTTGTACCAGGAGGTCTCAGAACTTAATCCTTAAGGCCAGACGAGCATGGAACAGCTCATTAAAGTTGTACTAAACCTCCAGGAAGAGGTCAAAAGCTAAGGAAGAACAATGAGAAGTTAATGCATTAATTTAACCTAGCAGAAGAAATAGAGCAAGACTCATGTCCTAGGAAAGAGAGCTAATCGCCTTTTGAAACATATCACAAAGTCAGAATAGCAATTCTAAAATTAGCTTCAGAAACAAACTGAAATGAATAACAGACTCGGAAAATAGAGAGAAATTTTAAACATTAAAGAAAGAGCAAAGCGAAATTGGAGCTATACAAATGGAAATCGAAGCCTAAAAAAAGCAAATGCATCAAGAAAAACAATTAAAAATAAAAAAGAAAGGTTTCTGCTATGGAAGTGTATGACATCTTTATCGGAAGTATTGGAAATTTAAATAGGAATTAAGAAACTATTGGATAAAAGAGTAAAAAAGAAGAAAAAAGAAGAAGCAAGAATGAAAAGAATGTATTGTAACCTGGATGATTCAATATACAAGATCAAGATGGAACCAAGGCAAGTTAAAGGAGGGAAAACCTGGAAAATCCAAGTTCCCAATCTCGCTAAAATTGTGCGATCAGAATTTTTATATTTAATAGCATGGAACATGGACTATTGTCTGATGGGGTTGAAAATCCCTAAAACGAAAAACATAAATTATTATTATTATTATTATAAAATTTTATAAATAAACAAGTTATACAAATATATTAGTTACTATTATACAATCTTAATAAAATAAGAGTTTATTTAATGTTTATTCACCATTATCATCAAAAATATTTTTATATTCTATAATTAAAAGAGAAGTTTTGGACTTAATTTGATATAATAAAGTAAGATGGGATCTTTTAAGAGATGGTAATAACTATAGCATTTATTTAAATAATTAAATAGAAATTTATAAGATAGAAATGGTTAAAGTGATTTGATAAGATTATTGATTATGTTGTTCTATATTATTTTTAATAATTCTTAAAATTTAATTATTATTAGCGTATTTAATAAATCTATTAGAATAAAAACTAGATAATAGCTAATTTAAACTAATTATATGTTATCAATCCTAAATAGTATCAATGAAGTTCTTTATTTTTTGTAAAAAGAAAAACTTTAATTTATTTAAGATATTAATTTCTTATTTAAGAATAGCTTATATGATAACTACAAAAGAATTTTAGACCAAATTAAAATAACTTAGTTTCATATTAAAATAAGATATATTTTCATTTAAATTTATTAGATATTTAAACTTAATTATAACATCCTTTTATTTAATTTATTAACCTAAACTTATCATTTATTGTTTCCAAACTTCTCATTTCTCGTCAATTCTCAACTAAAATTCTTTATTATATACTCTATCTGCATCTCTCCCTATCATCTCCATTCTAAGAGCAATAATTTGAAGATTATCAACTAAATAACTATATAAAATAATGCTTTAATATCAAAAGCTAAATAATTTATTTATTATTATGTTTAAAAATTCCTATTTCAATATCCATTTATTTATATATAACAATGGAAGCATTATTTATTATCTCTTTATTCTACTTATATTACGAACAAAGTTATGTAAAATTTATAATTTATTATATATAAAAAGTATCTTAATAAGCTATTTTAAGTAATTTTATTTATTTAATAAATTATTTATTAAAATATAAAATTGAATATTTGTTTACTTTCTTTCAAGTTTGATTGCTGTCTTCATCAACATTGTGGATTAATGTCATCCTTACGAACTTCTATTTAAGTTAATTTGCCCATTATTCTTTTATTGATGTTCCTTTAATATTTAAATATTTAAGATTTCTATAAAAAGGATATTCTTATCCCTCTTAATCACAAAGTGGAAAACCTTCTTATGTAATATCCTTTAAATAATAAAGATATAAAGATTTTAAATGCTTACAGTTGGTTACCATTTATACTATATCTTTATTATTTAGTTAAGTGTCAAAAAAGTCTAATTATTTTAATTTGTTTATTTTAACTATTTCATCTATTCAATTCTCATCTAAAATTTTGCAAAATAGCAAGTCTAAACTTTCTAACTCCTTACAGTTTTAACTCATAGATTGTAAAGTCATATTTTTTAGTTCTTCCATGTCCCAAAGAGATAATTTAGTAAGTTTCCTACAATTCTCAAAAATATAACATAGAGTTTCATTAGTTAGTTATTAAACAGAAATAAAGGATATTTCTTTATAATTCTATCCATAATCTCCTATTTTCTTCAAAGATGTATTAGTAAGTTTTTCCAATATGCTCAAATTAAGAGACTTTAAACTAGGACAGTTTTACAATAAAGATATTAGGTGATTATCATCAAAATTATCGCAATCATAAATCTTTATATGCTATAATTTATTTCACTACTTAGAAAATAATTCTTATATTGTTTCTACTTATAATTCTCACTAAATTGTTAAATAGCTAAGGTTAAAGTTTTTTAACTTCATTATAAATTAACCTTAAGAATTTTCTATTTCATAAGAATCAATTATGCTTAGATTAGGACATTATTCAATATACTTATCAACATCTGTATTTTGATTAATGTTTATTTCTTCTAATGAGTTTCCTTTTTATTTCAAGTATTATAATAGCATTTCTTGATTAATTCCCTTAATAAATAATTTTAGTTCCTTTAAATTTAACCCTAAACAGTAGTCTATTAAAAATTTTCCTGTTATCTATTTTTTATTTATGTTTTAGACTTCTAAGGATTATAAATGAGTTAAGCTTTGCAAAAAACTTAAATTTTCTTACAATAAAAAGTTAATCCTTAAAACAATTTTTTTTAGATTTAAGCATTTTGCTATGTATTCTTGAAAGGTTTTATCTAAATTATTTAGTCCAATTAAATGAATTTCTTATACTAGTTTATATCCTTTATGATTTAAATTTAATTTTAGTTCTAAGCATTTTTTTATTTCTTGTAAAATTTATTCTTACTATTTTTCTTCTTATCAATCTTAAGTATTAATATATAATTTTTTAGTATCAGATTATAATATTTGTTTGAGAGTTCAGTTTATTTTATTTAAAACATAGTCTTTATTACTTGAATATTCTTTAATTTCTAATTTTTTATATTAATATTTAAACTTATTATAAAATTAACTAACTTATTGTAGTCTACTGATATCTCTTTTTTTAAGGAACTAACAAATAATTTGAAGAATATAAGAATTGGAAAATAAAGTTTGTTTACTACTTTTAAACTGCTTAATACCTTATTCTTCTTAAGTAAGTTATTGTTCTTAGTTTAAGTGTTCATGAATTCTCTTCATTGGAAGCGTTATTTCTTAGTCTTTTTAATCTTCTATTGATTCTTTTTAATTTATTTAACTAATTTTTTATTTTTAGTCCTTTGCTAGATTCTTTTAAATTTGGGCTATTACTTAAGTTTCTTGGAGGTGTTTATTAGATTCTTCTTATTATTGATAAGAAGAGGACTATTATTTTGGGCTATCTAGTGTATAGTTTTAGTTACTAGTTGATTAATCAGTCCCACTTTACATTTTATTATAATTTTTTAATTTTATCAGACTATTTATACTTAGATTATGAATAACGGCTATATTTATAAATAAAACTTAAGGTTTAAATAAGCATTATCATATTTATGTAACTTAATTAAACTTACTTTTTAAATTAAATAAAAGAGCTAATTTAAATGAAAAGTGTAAATAGTTTATTTAAAATTTATGAATATAAATGCTTAGAGAAATTAGATATCCTTGCTTCTCATTATTTATAATTTCATATGTATTACAGTGCAGTTATACAAATATTTAGTGTATACATAATAGTCTCCTTAAGAAATTATAGACCAAAGACAACTTTCAAGCTTTCTAAAATAATAAGATAAACCTTGCTTATATTATTTAATAAATTTTCCTATGAAACTTCTTAAATTTATTATAGATTGAAACTTTCAGCTTAGTTTAGCTAGATTATTCTAGTAAGTTAGTTGTTTAGTATATTCTTTATTATATTTTACGTATTTAGTAATTCTATTAGCATTTTTCTTTGTTGACTTCTACTTTAAAACATTTTATGTAAGTAATCAATCACTAATAATGTTCATATCTATGAAAATTTTTATTTTAGTAGCTTGTAAAATATGTTTCTTTATTTTACTTAAGCCAGAAACCAATTTTCTTCCTTGTCTTATAAAAGTTGGAAGATCAATAGTCAGATTATTTATATATGCTTAGAAACTAATGATTAATATGTGAAAATAGATAAGTTACTACTGATGAAGCATTTTTTGGTTAGATTTTTTTAAGTTTTTTGTCTGTTATATTCATAATTTAATATTCCTATTTTAGTTATACTATTTCATCTTTATATTTCTACTTAGAAAGTTCTAAGATATTTTTAGAGTTTTGAAATAGAATAAAAATATGATAATACTAACTTACTAAAAGCTTTTTAAAGTAATCAGTTCTTTAGAGAACAAAGTTGTGAAATGCTTTATTATATAATTTAATTTAAATAGGGTAAACCTTGCCTCTAAAGGTTACAAGAAGAATTTCCCAAAGATGAACTAAACTCAGAATTAAGCTTTCTAAGTGTTGGACCAGAATAATCTCTTCATCATGGGTTGGGAATCTACTTGTAATCGTCTGCTGGCGTCTTGTGCTTTTGAGAATTATAACCGCAACCTTCCCCGTAGTTAAAAGAGAAATGCTATGGGAATATTGGGATTAAAAAGAAACTTAAAAATTGATTTTTTAAAGAGATCCACCCTATTGAAGGGCTACGCACTCTATAATAGCATTTTTTTCATATTTAAGCATGCAATTTCTCGACTCTTAATTACTGAGTTTTTATTCCTTTTTAGTTAGTTTTTTTGCTTCTTTTTTGATTTTGAAATCTTTAATTTATTAAATTAATTTCTTAACACTATGAAGAAATAAATTTATGAAATTTAATATTTGATTTAAATGTAGAAATATTATATCTTACAAGTTTACTTAATCTATCTTTTTCGCAGATTTGCCAGCATTCATCATTGATTTTTCCTTTTATCTTACCCCTATCTAAAACTTAATATCAACACTTAAACTGCCTGAATTCTTTTTAATCAGCTAACTTTTTTCTTACTGATTGTTGACCTTCCCATAGTTTAATTTAAATTCAAGAAGAATTTAGATAATTTAATTCGTTTTCTTTCTTATAAAAATAATTCTTATTGTTATTACTATTAAGAGTAAAATCTCTTGGAATAAATGATAGAAATTACTCCTATATTCCATTTCTCAAGTCCTACAACTAACTACTTAACTTCTTTCCCATCTATTAATCTATTAGCTAATTTTTTTTTCTACCCCTTTTATTGAATAAGGACTCTAGCTATAAACATTATGATTGCTCAATCTATGAAATACTTTTTTTAATCTATTTCTTAGTAATTCATAGTTATTATATAGGTCTTCTTTATAGATCTATTGAAGGATAAGAAGCAGTTACATAAATTTCTATATAATTTTAGTTCTAATTTTTATAATAAAGTATAATTTTAATTAGCTTTGAAATGCTTACAAATAGAATTCTTTTTAATTTAATATACAGATAGCTTAACTATCTAAAGACAAATGAAATAGTTAGAAAAGTAATAGATAGAGAATAGAATTCTACTGTTTTAATAAAACCTAATGATGGAAATTGACTCTAATTATTCAGATCAGGATATAATGAATCTATTGGAAGAAGAATTAGAATAAGTGGAAGAAAATGAGAAGATTCTGATCAGATAAGATACTTTCCAAGAATATTTTTACTTTTGATTATCTCTTAATTTGTGGTCAACTTATCAATGGTGAAACCACATAAATTAATTAATTCATTCATATTAAAATATTAAAATTTTATATAAAGCTTAATTAAATCAAAAACTTAACTAAAGAATAATAAAAATAATTTGAGATTAAAAAATAAAAAATATTCCTCAAATTATTAAAAACTATATATTTTTCACATTAAAATAGTAAATCAAAATATTGAAATAAAAGTAAATTTCTCTAAAAATACGAAAAAGATATAAGAAAAAGATAAAGATTAAATAGGCTTTTAGTAATTTACATCTTTTTACCTTAATTTATTAATTAAGATTAGAAGCTTTCAATAATTTTAAATAAGAAAATGCGACATTAGAAAATTAAAAATATTTAACTAAAATTATATCAATTAATTTCCAAAAAACAAATTAGAATACATCGATCTCAAATTAAATTTTTCCATAAGATGTTGCTTAAGGAGATTAGAATTATTCGAATTAGAAAAAGACTAATAATAAGAAAATTCTGAGACTATGGGCAAAGAAGCGAAAGAGCAAGATAAAGATGAAGAGAATGATGAAAATGAGGAAGGAAAAGAAGAGCAAGAAGAAAAAGATGAACAAGTGGGAGATTAGAATGAATAAACTGATGACAAAGATGATATAGCTGAAGAAGAAGATGAAGTAGAAAGTTTTTAATTTTAAATAACATAGTTATAAATTCATTAAATCTACAATTCATAAAAAAGTGTTATAATTATAAATAATTAGCAAAAATTAAATAATTAAATTTTAATATATATATTCTATTTGGTTTATAATAATAATAATAAACTTAATTAAAGTGTTTGTGGCTTTGAGGTATCTCAACCTCATTTCCACTGACATCCAGTGATCGCTCCTGGATGCTTAAAATAAAAGTTTGGGTCACCCAGTTTTTTCGGAGTTCTGGAACTCGAATGGAAAATTCGTCTTCTGTAAATTCTTTCTTCCATCGTCACATAAATTCTTTTTAATTCTCTTCAGACTTCTTCGCTATTTATCTTCATCTTTTCCTTGTATATCTTGCAACTCTTGAATCTATGGAATCTCGATTAGCACAGGTAACATCTCTTGAGAATCCTTTTAATATTGGTTGGTTTTATTTGCCTATCGTCTTCTACTTCCTTTTTTTTTCTTAAATTAGAGGTTCTATTCATTTTTGTCCAAGATGCTATAATTTGATTTCTTATTTGACTAATCTTTCTTCAGTATTTTAACCTTTTTCTAATAATTTTTTGTTCTCTTATCTTAATATTTTTACTTCTTCTTACAGAATACGTACATATTTCAAAATATATACAATTAATAATTATTCTTCATTTGTCTGTTCTTGGATCGGTTTTGGGTTCTCTTATTTCCTATAGTTACTCAGTCTCAGTTTAGGAAGAAAGTCAATATTTTATTATTAATTTTATTCTGTTTATGTCTATTTAAGTTCTTATTTTATTTAAGATTGTCTTAAATTTTCAACTATTGGAGGTTATTAAGATTAAGAAGATTATTATTTTATTAAAGAAGATGTGAAGGATGAAGAATTAGAAGCCTCTGGTTTTTGCTCCTTTATCTATGGAGCCTGCAAAAAACCCTTCTTGAGACCTTCTGCCATTTTTTTATTAATATATATTTTTAATATCTTATAAAATAACTATTTTAGGTTAATTATATCTTAATTATTTTCAATTTAATTAAATTAAATCTATAAATAACAGTTATTAAATATAACAAATTTATATCTATAAATTAATTTTAAAATAAATATAACTATTGTATTTAACTAAAGTACCTAAATATTATTATCTTTAATATACAACTATTAACTTACTACTAAATCAACTACTATCTCATTCAAAAATAATCTACATTATATATAATTATTAGTTTTATTTTAGTGCTTAATATATATAAATATAAATCAGATTAATGTTAGAAAAATAAAATTTATTCTTACAAGTTTTCGTAGGATAAACTATTTTTGGTACCATACTTTTTATTTACTAACCTTTAAAAATTTTAGTTTTAATAAAAAAGATATAAATCAAGAAATATTTTAATTAGCTTTTAAAAAATAATTTCAGATATTTTTAGAATAGTAAATATATCATTTTTAATTAGATATTTTAATTTAAGTTTATTGTTATTTAGAAATTTTTCATTCAAAATTATTTGTTATCTTTCTCAATATTATGGAATATTGTCATTCTTACGAACTTCTATTTAAGTTAATTAGCCCACTATTCTCTTATTTACGTTCCTCTAATATTTAAATATTTAAGATTTTTATAGAAAGGAAATTCTTATCCTTCTTAATCACAAAATAGAAAACCTTCCTATGTAACATCTTTTGAATATTACAATTTTAGAACTTTCAATTATTTATATTTAGTTACAATTTGTACGATTTCTTTATTAGTAAGCTTACTCCCTTAAAAACTTAATTTTTTTAATTTATTTGTTTAAACTATTTCATCTATTCAGTTTTTATCTATGAATAAGCAATAATCCAAATCTAAACTTTCTAATTATAAACAATTTTAACTCATAGATTGTAAAGTCTTATTTTTTAGTTTTTTCATTCCTTGAAGAGATAATTTAGTTAGTTTTCTACACTTCTCAAATATATATTGTAGAGTTTTATTAGAAAGTTATTTAACATGACTAAGAGATATTTATTCATAGTTTTATCCATAATCTCCAATCTTTTTCAAAGCATTATTAGTAAGTTAATACAATAGAGTAAATGTAAGACATTTCAAGTTAGGGGAGTTTTATATTAGAGCTATCAGGTTGTTATCATTAAAATTATAGCAATAATAAATCTCTATATGTTATAAATTATTTTACTACTTAGAAAATAATTTTTATACTACTTCTGCTTATAAACTTTGAGATTACATAAGTTTTAAATGGATAAGATCAAAGTTTCTTATCTTCAGTATGAATTATTCTAATTAATTTTATACTTTATAAGAGTCAATTTTGTTTAAATTAGGACATAAATCAATATAACTATCCATATTTTCATTTTAGTTTATATTTACTTCCTCTAATGAATTTCCTTTTTTCTATAAATATTGCAATAAAATTTCTTGGTTAAGTCCTTTACTAAATATTTTTAGTACCTTTAAATTAAACTCTTAACAGTATTCTTATAAAAAATTTTCCTGTTACCTAATTATTATTTGATACTGTGATATGCAAAACTTGTAAATGAGTCAATTTTTATAAAAAGTTCAAATTTTCTTCTTATGAAAAGTTAGTCACTAAAGTTAATTTGTTTAGATTTATATATTTTGATATATAATCTTAAATAACTTTATCTACGTTTGTTAATCCAAGTAAATGAATTTCTTAAACTAGTTAATATCCTTTTTGGTTTAGATTTAATTTTAGTTGTAATTATTTTTAAAATTCTTGCTAAATTTATTCTTCCAATTTTTCTCTATTTCAATCGTAAGTATTGATATATAAAATTTTAGTATCTGACTATAAAATTTGCTTAAGGGTTCAATTTATTTTACTTTAAACATAGTCATAATTACTTGAATATTTCTTTATTTCTAACTTTTGAAATTAATATTTGAACCTATTAAGGAGCAAGCAAATCTATTGTAGTCTACAGATGTCTCTATTTTTGAGGAACTAGCAAATGTACTAAAGAATATAAGAATTGGAAATTAAACTCTATTTACTACTTTTAATCAATTTAGCGCTTTATTATTCTTAAGCAACAACTTCTTCGTTTAAGTTTTAATGAAATCTTTTCATTAGAAGTGCTATTTCTTAAATTTATTAATCTTCTGTATATATTTCTTAATTTATTTAACTGTTCTATTATTTTTAGTCTCTTGATATTTGAGTGTATATTTAAATTTCTTGGATATCAGACTCTTCTTATTATTGATTAGAAGAGGACTATTAGTTTGGATTATCTAGTGTATAGTTTTAGTTACTAGTTGATTAACCAGTCCCACTTTACATTTTATTATAATTTTTTATTTTATTAGACTATTTATACTTAATTTATAGGGCTATATTTATAAATAAAAGGTTTAAATAAGCATTATCATATTCTAATCTTTAAATGAAATGAATAATTAAAAATAAGCTAAAAAATGAAGTATAAATAGGTAAATTACTATATTTAGGTTATAGATATTGTTAATAAGATGTTAAATAGGTATATTTAATAATTTTTATTTGTATGTTTTTATAATTGCTTAAATTTGATTTGTAGCTAATTTTTAAATGATAATAAATATAAATGATAAGAAAAAAGGAATTATTAGATTATTATTTAAAATATAATATTTTAATAATTATCTTGTAAATAAAAATATCTGCATATAATTATTGTGTAATTATATCATATTCATTATTAAATATATAGATAAAAGGCATATTACCATTACTTTACTAATTATTATATAACAATACCTTCCGATATTACCCACATTCAATATCTATGCTACTACTAAACTATTAATATTATATTTCTTTAATTTTCTTATAATTCAAGCTTTAAGTTCAAATAAAGTAGCTTATTATACTACATTTTTAGTTATTTAAGATAGTTATTAATACAATATATTTAAATAGTAACTACAATAATATTGATGGGATTATTAGTATAATTGAAGTTTTAGAGATTAAAGAAGTTTTAGTTTAATTTTAAATAAAGAGTATAATAATCTGATCCTTCTAAAAGAATAACTTTTAAATTTAAGGAGAAATAACCTAAAAATTAAAAAAAAACGCGATAAGATAAGTAAATTCCTTCATCTAAAATAATGAAATAATCTTATCTATCGAGATCAGAAAACATAAGATTGAGCTAATTGAAAGATTAAAAATTCAACTAAACTAAATGAAATAACTATGTTGATTATTAAATTTTAAGTTAATAGTTCTTAAAATCTAATTGCTATTATAGTATTTAATAAATCTATTAGAATAAAAACTAGATAATAGCTAATTTAAACTAATTATATGTTATCAATCTTAAATAGTATTAATGAAGTTCTTTATTTTTTGTAAAAAGTGTAACTTTAATTTATTTAAGATATTAATTTCTTATTTAAGAATAGCTTATATGATAACTACCAAAGAATTTTAGACCAAATTAAAATAAATTAGTTTTATATTATAATAAGAGATATTTTTATTTAAACTTATTAGATATAGAGCATAATTATAATATTCTTTTAAATTATTTATTAAACCTTAACTTGTCATTTATTGTTTCCAAACTATTCTTTTCTCGTCAATTCTCTACTAAACTTCTTTATTATAAACTCTATCTTCATTCCTTTTTATCTTTTTCATCCTAAGTGCAATAATTTAAAAATTATCAACTAAATAATTATATAAAATAATGTTTTAATATCAAAAGCTAAATCCTCTATTTATTATGTTTTAAAATTAATATTTCATTAAATCATTAAAATAACTGTTCGCCTTCCGACTTAATTGAAGTTTTAAATGTATAAAATCTCCTTTCCTGCATGTTCGTTCCTTGTGTTCTTTTTCCTGGACTTCTCTCTTTTTAATAGTCTGAGTTAAGAATTTATTTTCCAGATTTTCCCATTTCACGATGGGAAGAATTCCGTCGCTCGCTATTTCAGTTGCTAATAGTTAATATTACTCCAAATATTCATTCTTATTCTTTTCTATTGGGGACATTTTCCCCATAGATGTCAAGTGTTGTTGCAAATGTAACATCTTTTCCTTGCTCTAGGAAATATCTTTTCTTGTTTCTCTATTTCCATTGGAATTCCTTAAGAAGGCTTCTACAGATTTTCTTCTATTAATTTAAGTCTGGAATCTAATTTTACTCAGTTTTTCTCGTCTTGCTCTTGCATTACTCAAATATCATTCTCTAAATTTTAAATTGACTCATAGACTCCGACTTTAGCTCTTCAGTCTACCATATGGACTTCGTAATCATCTTCATGGTTTATCAGATCCTGACTTATTGTAAACATCTCTACCTTCTGGGAGTTTAATTCCTCTTCGAGTTTTTTTTATGTTTCTAATAAGTAGATGAATCAGCTGTTTCATCTATTCAGAGTTCATTTATTCTATTTCAATTTTGTCAAAATCTCGGTAATAGAATCTATATTAAATTATCGTACTTTACCTTCTTCGTTTATTTTTTATTTCTTCGTTATTATTTTTATCGATTCAGTTGAGTGGTCTCTTTTTTCAGTTTTCAATGGGGGCGTTGAGAGCTGTGTCAACTTTTCTGTTCTGAATTTTTGTCTCAGTTCCTGGTTGTCCTTTTATGGAAGAAGTCCGCTTTATTTTAATTTGTAGGATTTAGTATTTTTTATTAGTTCTTCTAATTTATTTTGTTGTTTTAGTTATTTTTATTAAGAAGAGCGTTAAGTTGAAGAAGACGTGGTGAGAATATTTGCTTCTGGTTTTCTCTCCTGTTCTGAGGAGGTGGTAAAAAACCCTTCTTGAAGCCAGCCATTTTATATTATTAATTTTTCATTAGTTATTTATTTATATATAATAACTGAAATGCTATTTATTATCACTTTATTTTACTTATTTTATGAACAAGTTATGTAAAGATTATATTTTATAATGCAATATAAAAAGTATCTTAATAAGCTATTTTATGTAATTTTATTTGCTTAACATAGATTATTTATTAAAATATAAAATTAAATTGTTATTTACTTTCTTTCAAGTTTGATTGCAACCTTTCTCGACATTATGGATTATTGTCATCCTTACAAACTTCTATTTAAGTTAATTAGCCCATTATTCACTTATTGACGTTCCTTCAATATCTAAATATTTAAGAGTTCTTCAAAAAGGATATTCTTATCCCTCTTAATCACAAAGTGGAAAGCCTTCCTATGTAACATCCTCTGAATTCTAAAGATTTAAAATTTTTAAATGTTTACAGTTAGTTACTATTTATACTACATCTTTATTATTTAGTTAAATTCATTAAAAATTTAATTATTTTAATTTGTTTATTTTAATTATTTCATCTATTCAATTCTCATCTAACATTTAGCAAAATGTCAATTCTAAGCTTTCTAACTCCATACAATTTTAACTCATAGATTTTAAAGTCTTATTTTTTAGTTTTTCCATATCAATAAGAGATAATTTAGTTATTTTTCTACATTTTTCAAAAATATAGCATAGAGTTTCATTAGTAAGTTATCTAACGTAACTAAAAGATATTTCTTTATAATTTTATCCGTAATCTCCTATTTTCTTCAAAGATGTATTAGTAAGTTCGTATAATGAATCTAATATAATAGATTTTAAATTAGGACAGTTTTACACTAAAGATATCAGTTGATTATCACTAAAATTATTGTGATTATAAATCTCTATGTTCTATAAATTATTATGCTACTTAGAAAATAATTCTTATATTGTTTATATTTATAAGTTTCGATAAATTTTTAAACTACTAAGGTTCAAGTTTTTTAGCTTCAATATGAATTAGTCGTAAGAACTTTTCATTTAATACCATTCAATTTTATTTAAATTAGGACAAAAATCAATATACTTGTCCATATTCTTATTAGAGTTAATGTTTATTTCTTCTAACGTGCTTCCCTTTTATTACAAATATTGTATTAAAATCTCTTGATTCATTCCTTCACTAATTATTTTTAGTTCCCTTAAATTTAACCCTAAACAGTAGTCTATTAGAAATTTTCCTTATATCTATCACTAATTTCTGTTTTTAATTTCTAAGGATTATAAATGAGTCAAATTTTACAAAAAGCTTAAATTTTCTTCTTAAAGATTAAAAACACTTAAAACTAGTTTTTTTAGATTTGAGCATTTCGCTATATACTCTTGAAAGGGTTAATCTAATGTATTTAGTACAAGTAAATTAATTTCTTATACTAGTTTATATCCTTTTTGAAATAAATTTAATTTTAGTTCTAAGCATTTTTTTATTTATTGAAAAATTTTTTCTGCTTAATTTTCTTATTATCATTTCTAAGTATTAATATATAAAATTTTAGTATCGGATTATAATATTTGTTTGAGAGTTCAGTTTTTTTTATCTTAAACGTAGCCTTTATTACTTGAATATTCTTTAATTTCTAACTTTTCAAATTAATACTTAAATTTATTTAGAAATTTATTAACTAATTGTAATCTACAAATGTCTCTATTTTTAAGGAACTAACAAATATTTTGAAGAATATAAGAACTGGAAAATAAAGTTTATTTACTACTTTTAAACTGCTTAGTGCTTTATTATTTTTAAGAAAACTCTTCTTCTTAGTTTAAGTGTTCATGAATTCTCTTCATTGGAAGCGTTATTTCTTAATCTTTTTAATCTTCTATTGATTCTTTTTAATTTATCAAATTGTTTTTTTATTTTAAATCTTAAGTTAAATCCTTTTAAATTTGTGCTGCTACTTAAGTTTCTTGGAGGTGTCTATTAGATTCTTCTTATTATCGATCAGAAGAGGATTAACAATTTGAACTATTTGGTGTATAGTTTTAGCTGCTAGTTGATTAATCAGTCCCACTTTACATTTTATTATAATTTTTCATTTTATCAGACTATTTATACTTAATTTTATAAAAACGGCTATATTTATAATTTATATAATCATAATCATATTTTAAATTAATTTAAATTAATTTAATAAACTTTTTAAATTATATAAATTATATAAACTAATAAATAAGATTATAGAGCAAGTAGTAACCCAATGGCATGCAGTTCTTTAATAAAGATTTTTAATGTTTAAATATCTCTTTGCTGAAGTCTTCCAAGTGTTAACATTCCTTTGTATGACTTGTCTTATTTAGGCCTTGATCATAATGTTCCCTAAGAGACCTTAATATATCTGGCATCTTTCATCTTTAACTTTACTTGATACTTCTTCAGTCTTATCTTCTCTTGTCTTCTATGAGATTCTTGTTCGGTTTTTCGTCCATGGTATTTCCTGGTTACAGTAATTAAAGTAATTCTCAGTTGTAGGATTGCTTCTCCCTATCAAAATTAAAATTAAAAAAAATATGGTAGAAGGTTTCAAAAAGGGCTTCTATACCACCTCTTTCTAAGTTAAAAAGGAAGAGAGGAAGCAGGAAACCTAAATTTCTAAACACCACACGTCATCTTCCAAAACCTAACCTTCTTCTTAAACCATATAGGAGCAACTCTAAACAACACCCCAAAAAACCCTAGAAACACTAACATGCAACAATATCGACTGAGGACCTTCCCAAGAAGCAAAAGATTAGTAAATTTCAGGCCTAGATTAGGACATTCAACCCCTACATGGACCTCGGAGATCTCAATAAAGAACAAATCTTAGGAATGACGAAGGAGGAAATGGCTAAGCTTATCTTAGCATTAATAGGAAAAAATAAAGATCTGGAAAAACAGATTGAAGAACTAGCTTAAGAACAGCAAGAGCATTTAGAAGATGAGGAAACCCATGCTCCTAGAAACTTAAACCAGGCTGCAATGAATATCAGAATTGACGAATTCGATAGGCAGCTGGAACAATTATACGAATCGAATGAAAATATTCATATCAAATTGGAAAAATTAGAGACAAGTGTAAAATAATAGGCTATGCAATCTATCCCAATGGAGATCGAATAAGAGAATAATAAGCCAATTGAGTAAACTAAAGAGAAATATTTTAGAAAAAAATGTTACATCTGCAGGAGAACAGACCACCTATGGAGACGATGCTGGAAGAGAAAGGAGATTTAATAGAAAATATGGAATGACCTAACCTAATTTTACCCAACCAGGAATGGAGAAATTTATAAGAAGAAAGCAAGCTATATGAAGAGACAACCATTCCGAAAACTTGACAGTGAAGGGAGGAGAAGACCACCTAGAGATCAAGTTCCTATTGGTTGGATAGGGAAGTAGGAAGCTTTTAAGTAGACGATCCTTCTTTAACACTTTAATTTAATTTAATCAAAATTAAAATAGATAATAATAATAGTTTATAATAATAATTCAGCTTTAATTGTTTATCCAAATTTTGTTCTTTATATAATAAGAAAGTAAAACTTCTTATCTTCAATTTATTTTTTTGAGTCTCTATTTAGATTTTCTACTTCTTGAAATAATTAATTTATTTTATTTAAACATTTCTAATCATACTTTAATTTTTCTTTTTCGATATCTTCAACTATTCAAATAAGGTTACCCTAAAATGTATTTTCAAATTTTCATCTTGTACTGTTTGAATTTCTTGTTCCAAATAGATATAACTATCTCAAGTTTTTGCTCTGTCAATGGATTTCGACTGAAGTTAGGAATTAGAAGCTTAAAAAATGGTTCTTTCATGCTATTGTTTATATTTAAAACCTTCTAGCTAAATTGATTAGAACGTTTTGATATTGGCCTGAGAGAAGAAAAGTTTGAATATAATATAATAGTGAAAATAAAAATGATAGTTTGAGATAATATAGGAAAATAAAAGATATAATTGTAATAATTGTAATAAAAGGAAGAATCCTTATAATAGGAAAGAATATTTAAAAGTATCTTAAATAGATTAAACTTAATAGGAAAATCTCTTTTTTAAATGTTTATTTAAATTGAAAATAAAGTGTAGAAATATTTAAGTTTTAGTATTTAATAATATTTATCTCTTACTCTATAGAAGCCTAATAAGTTACTTTATTATAAAAAATGAAGAGACTTTCTATTTTAAAATTGATAAAAATAGCTTTGAATCACTAAAAAATGAATAATTAAAATTTGTAAAGAACAAAATATAAGTTGACTAATTATAAAATAATATAAGCTAAATATCAATAGAAGTAATACTTTAAAAATAAGTACTTTATTATAATTATTTTTAAAAATCTTTATTTTTCTACAATAACTATTAATAAAATATTAAATAATTAAACAATAATTCCTAACTTAATTATTATAAAAACTTTACTAACATTTTTAATAAAATCACTTAAATTTAAAAAGTAATTATAATTTACTTAAAGTACATTTAATTTACTTACCATAACTTAAGTAATTAACATATATCAATCTAAGCTAATTTTAATATTTACATTAATGCTAGATGATTCTTATAAAACATTCAGGAATACAATTTTTATAATATTATATTGAGAGTAGATAAAGTTATTTACATTTAATCTAAGTGATGCAACTATTTAAATTACTTTTTTACTAAATCCTTTTAAGTAATTTTTAGTAGTATAATTTTAATATCTTTGTTTATTTTACATTATATTTATAAATAAAACTTAAGTAATTATTCAAAATTTATTTCTTACAGTTAAAATCATAAACACAAAAGAACCTTAATTTCTTAAAATGTCATCTTTTCTTATTGTATCTTAAAAGCTGGCTATTTAATACTACTTTTAATAAAACTATGCTTTAATAATGAGTCAAAATATTAAAAGTTTATGTTTGGAAATAGCTAAAATGGTTATAAAATATTGATATCTGCTAATACCAAAAATAATTAAATTTAAATATCTATTTAGATTATTTTTTTATTTTTATATAATAGAATTAAAAAATATTTTAAAGGCTTAGAAAAAGAAAATATACAACTTAATCTGAACTTTCTTAAAAAAAATTATTAAAATGTTTATAAAATAAATAGCCTTTTTATAGCAAAATTATGATTTTCTTTTAATTTAATTCTATATTTATTAAAAATGAATTGATGAATACTATGTAATAAAATGTGATTCAGCAAATACTCTATATTATAGTAAATGTTTTGTTATTTGCTTAGAAAGAGTCTTTATTCATGATAAGAACTTAATTGCTTTTCAATTTTAGTTACTTATCTTTTTGCATAGTTAACTTTTTAAATTATGTTATATACATAGTAATTATAATTGTATTTAAACTCCTTATTATTATATTATATATATAATTTAAATAGGGTTGAAAGCCCTCTCCTTCGGATGCTGCTTTGAGGCCCAGCAAGGCAACAAAAAAATGAGCGCGGACGGAGGTTAAATCGGAAGAAGAGAAATCAATACAAGAGAAGGAAGATGTGACAAGCTGGGTTACTCTGAATGCAAGAAGTAAACTTTCTTCATTATAGGTCGGGGAAATGTACCAGTAATCGCATACTGCATCCTATGCTTTGGAAGGAAAAATTACATGGACGTACCGCAGGAAGAGGAAACAAGATAGAGAGACCAATAAAACATTTTTTCGACATTAAATAAAATTAATTTAAAGAGCTGCGCACGAACGAAAGTGCTACGCGTTCTGAAATCGAATTTATTTATTTATTATTTCTTATAATAAAATATAAGTGAATATGAAAATAAATAGAGTTAAAATAACTAAGTTAATAGCTAAAAATATGATTATTTATTTTTATTAAGTTCTTTTAGCTTATAAAATAATAATAAATTTAGAATTAATTTCTTGTTTTAATTTTTATTCTCATTTTCTTTTCTTCTAAAACTTATTAACTTATAACTGTATTTTTTAATTTAAATTTTTTTGATTATTTTTTATTAAATTCTATTTATTCTAATGAAGATCTAAATAAAGCATTAAATATGATTTTATAAAATTAATCTAATAAAATGTATATTGTAAAGCATAAATTTTAAAATTATTTTAGTTTTAAATATTTATTAAACAAGTTTAATCTTAATTAGCTTCAAAATTCCTTCAAAAGAAAAAGCACTAAAAAATGATTATAAATAAATATACAAATTATATATAATTTATAGCTAAATAAAATATTAAAAAATTTAGATTTAAAAAAATAAAAATAATAAAAATATAGACATTGAATCAAAAAAACATTTTAGCAAAGCATAAGAAACTTTTAAAATTTTATTTTAAATAGTTAAACTACTTTAAGTTATAAAAAGATAATTAAAAAATCTTATAAACTTATAATTTTATTTATTATTTGCTTTGATAAACAAAGGTGTAAATTTGAGAAATTTCTTAAATATGTAAAAATCTTATTAATTAATCACTAAAAACTTTAAAAAATTAAATATTTATTAATTAGTGTTATTCTTTGAATGTAATTAAAGCAAGCTTATCACTTATCTTTAATTTTAATAAATATATTTTTATTAGATTTTCAAATTAAAATATCCATTTTTTTAATTTTTTTCTTTTTTAATAAAGATTTAATAGTTTTATGAGATTTTGATTAGGCTTTAATGACATTACTATCTATTAAATATATTTTAAATTTCTTAGAATTAAATGTATATTATTTAAATTTCTTGGAGAATTCTACTTTTTTAATATTTTTAAATTTTTTAAAATAATTTCTTAAATAGATCTTTAATCTATTAATTTTTAATGTATTGGTTGTAATTGTATATGTTTTTTAATTTGAATATAATTTTATAATTTTGCATAAAAGTTTGATATTCTTACAACCTAATTTTAAAATAATAAATCTAGATTTTCTGAAAGTTAAAATATAATATTGTAATAAATGCTAAAAATAGTTATAATGTTTCTTTACTCTGCTATTTTTACAGCTTTTAACTTTTATAAAATAGTTTTATTATTATTTTGTAATTTCTCTTTTTAGATTTATTTTAATTACTTCTTTTAGCTTATAGATATGCTTCATACCTTCTTTAAATATTTAGCATTTCTTACATTTTTAGATGTTAATTGATAAAATAGTTAGTATTAAAGCTGATTGCTCTTAGTATAATAGATTAGTAATTTAAAAATATTGAATATTTGGCTCTTTAAGCAATGGTAGTATAAATATAAGTTAGTTAAATGTTAAATGAAAATATGATGTAAATAGTATTAAGTATAAAGATGAATATAAGTGATGATATTAATAATGGTTTAGTTAATAATTAATTAATTTGATGACATATAAAAGTATAAACTAGTTATTAAATTATTAATTTATTTATTAACTCAGATTATGCAATTTTAATGGTATTAGTTATAATATTTTGATTAGTTTTAAACAAATCTATATTATAACTTAGTATATTTATAATTATTATAAACATTTAAAATCATTCTATTATTTTAAATCAGACTTTATTAAACTTTATATCATTCCAATTAAATCAAAATTACAATTCAAAGGCTAGTATTTAGATTTTATAACGATAAATACCTCTAATCAATATATTTAAATCAAACTATCCAAAATCTAGATATTTAAGTTTAAATTTATGCTTAAACTACTATTTTCTTTACTTTAATTGGATAAAAGATATGCAACAATATTAAAGTATAAATAAAATCAAAGTTTAAATCATTAGAAAATCATTTATATTGTAATATTCAAATATTTCATTTTACTAAATTTAAACATATTATACATATAACTATCAATATATTCTAAACACAACTAATCCAACCTATCAACAATATACTGTCACTAACTTTTTCCAATTCATATCTAAAAATACAAAAAACTTAAAACATAATCATTTTCAAATATCATTCATTAATATGCTTTACTTCAATAACTAGGCCAAATCAAGAGGTCAAAAGTAAATCATTAGAGAAATTTATAAAATTTTTAATTATTAACAAAGATATTTAGGCTTTTTATTTAACCTTCAGTCAATTAAGTTAATGGAAAGGAGAATAAAATCAATCAAGAATAATAAATTATTTTTAATATTAATAAAATAAAAAATATAAAATGTTTTATTTTGATTTATTAGAATTTTAATTAAAATGTAAATAATTTAAGTCTTATTAAATATACTAAATATATAATAAGTGATTAATATATTAAAAATAAGATATTATATTAATTAAAGCTAATACTAACTTTATCTCTTGTTTTATAAGGAATTTTATAAAATCTACCATCTTCTTAATATTAAACCATTAAGAATAAACTTTATTTGAGATATGAAATTGTATATCATCTTACAATAAATTAATTTTTAAATAAATCAACAATAAAGATAAAAACATTTAGAATGAATGTATTTATCAATAGTAATATGATCGTTTAATATTAGTATAAACATATAGAGACTAATAGATTAAAAATAGCATATAAAAATATTAATTAATTACTTTTTTATAAAATCTTATGTGTATTATGCTATAAGTTACTTCTATCATATAGGAAGTTATTTAAAATAATTAGCAAAATAAGATTAATAAATTTTATAAATAAACAAGTTATACAAATATATATTAGTTACTATTATACAATCTTAATTTGATAAGAATTTATTTTATTTTTATTCACCATTATCATCAAAAATAATTTTATATTCTATAATTGAAAGAGAAACTTTGGAATTCATTTTATATAATAAAATTAAGAGTTTATTTTTTAAGAGATGGTTATAATAAAAACATTAGGCTAAATAATTTAATAGAAATGTATAAGATAAAAACGGTTAAAGTGATTTGATAAGATTATGATAAGGTTGGTCTTTATAATTTTTTATAGTTCTTAAAATTTAATTATTATTAGCGTATTTAATAAATCTATTAGAATACAAACTAGAAAATTGCTAATTTAAACAATTATATGTTATCGATCTCTAAATAGTATCAATTAAGTTCTTTATTTTTTTGTAAAAAGTGAAACTTTAATTTATTTAAGATATTAATTTTTTAGTTAAGAATAGCTTATATAATAACTACATAAGAATTTTAGACTAAATTAAAATAATAGCTTAGTTTTATATTATAATAAGAGATATTTTCATTTAAACTTAATATTTTAGCATAATTATAACATCCTTTTAAATTATTTATGCACCTAAACTTGTCATTTATTGTTTCTAAACTATTCTTTTCTTATCAATTCTCTATTAAACTTCATTATTATATACTCTAGCTATTTTCCTTTTTATCTTTTTCAAGCTTAAGTTCAATATCTTAAAGATTATCAATTAAATAATTATATAAAATAATGCTTTAATATCAAAAGCTAATATTTTATTTATTATTATGCTTTACAATTCATATTTCAATAGTTATTTATTTATATATAACAACTGAAGCATTATTTATTATAACTTTATTCTGCTTATTACGAGCAAAGTTATGTAAAGATTATATTTTATAATGCAATATAAAAAGTATCTTAATAAGCTATTTTAAGTAATTTTATTTATTAAAATATAAAATTAAATATTTATTGTTCTTTACTTTCTTTCAAGTTTGAATGCTATCTTCCTCAACATTATAGTAAATTGTCATCCTTACAAACTTCTATTTAAGTTTATTAGCCCATTATTCACTTATTGACGTTCCTCTAATATTTAAATATTTAAGATTTCTTCAAAAAGGATATTCTTATCCCTCTTAATCACAAAGTGGAAAACCTTCCTATGTAACATCCTTTGAATCGCAAATATTTAAATTTTTAATTGTTTACAGTTAGTTACTATTTATACTAAATCTTTGTTACTTAGTTCAATGTAATAAAAATCTAATTATTTTAATTTTTTTATTTTAACTATTTCATCTATTCAATTCTCATCTAACATTTTACATAATGCCAAGTCTAAGATTTCTAACTCCTTACAGTTTTAACTCAAAGATTGTAAAGTCTTATTTTTCATTTTTTTCATACCCCGACGAGATAATTTAGTTAGCTTTCTACAATTCTCAAAAATATAACATAGATTTTTATTAGAAAGTTATCTAACAGAATTAAAGGATATTTCTTTATAATTTTATCCATAATCTCCTATTTTCTTCAAAGATGTATTAGTAAGTTCTTATAATGAAGTCAATATAATAGATTCTAAACTAGGACAGTTTTACAATAAAGATATCAGTTGATTATCATTAAAATTATAGCAATCAAAAATCTCAATATGTTATAATTTATTATGCTACTTAGAAAATAATTCTTATATTGTTTACATTTATAAGTTTCGATAAATTGCTAAATAGCTAAGGTTAAAGTTTTTTAACTTCAATATGAATTAGTCGTAAGGGCTTTCTAATTGATAAGAGTCAATTTTATTTAAATTAGGACAAAAATCAATATACTTGTCAATATTCTCATAAAAGTTATGTTTATTTCTTCTAATAACCTTCCTTTTTATTTCAAGTACTATACTAAAATTTCTTGATTAATTTCTTCACTAAATATAATTAGTTCCTTTAAATTTAGCCCTAAACAGTAGTCTAGTAAAAACTTTCCTGTTATCTATTTTTTATTTATGTCTTAGACTTCTAAGGATTATAAATGAGTCAAGTTTTACAAAAAATTTAAATTTTCTTCTTAAAGATTGAAAATACTTAAAACTAATTTTTTTAGATTTGAGCATTTTGATATATATTCTTGAAAGGTTTTATCTAAATTATTTAGTTCAAGTAAATGAATTTTCTTATACTAATTTAAATCCTTTTTGAAATAAATTTAATTTTAGTTTCTAAACATTTTTTTATTTATTGAAAGATTTCTTTTGCTTAATTTTCTTATTATCATTTCTAAGTATCAATATACAGAATTTTAGTATCAGATTATAAAATTGTTTGAGAGTTCAGTTTATTTTATTTTAAACGTATTCTTTATTACTTGAATATTATTTTATTTCTAATTTTTTATATTAATATTTAAACTTATTTAGAAATTAATTAACCTATAATAGTCTACTTATGTCTCTATTTTTAAGGAACTAACAAATATTTTGAAGAATATAAGAATTAGAAAATAAAGTTTATTTACTACTTTTAAACTGCTTGGCACTTTATTATTCTTAAGACAGTTCTTCTTCTTAGTTTAAGTGTTCATGAAATCTCTTAATTGGAAGCGTTATTTCTTATTCTTACTACTTTTATATTGATATTGTTTAATTTATCAAATTGTGTTTTTGGTTTTAATCTTATGCTAAATAGTTTTGGATTTGGGCTGCTACTTAAGTTTCTTTGATAATAGATGTTTATTATTATCGATTATAAGAGGACTATTAATTTGGGTTATCTAATGTTTAGTTTTAGTTATTAGTTGATTCACTCCCACTTTACATTTTATTATAATTTTTATTTTATCAGACTATTTATACTTAATTTATGAATAACGGCTATAAATTAAATTTATATAATCATAATCATAAAATATTAAAAAAATGAAGCCTGGCTTTTTTACCAAATAAAATTAGAAAGGTAAAAATTAATAAGAATATGAAGAGAAAAAGTAGAAACAATCAAAACCTAGGAAGATAATGTCCACACCTCCAAAGCAATAAGAAACTCCAGTTGACTAAGATCTTTAAGAAATTAATCTTAGTAAGGATCGAAATAGCATTGAATAAACTTCAGAATTAGTAAAAATTTTGCTTAATGAGGTTAAAAAGCTTAAGGAGTAAAATTAAATATTGATAGAGAATATTGAAAACGTAAAAGATAGATTAATTAAATAAGAAAGAGAAATGGATGCCTATTGAAATATTCAAACTGACTGCTCTTAGTAAATATAGTAAATGAAATTAGACTCATAATCATAATTAATTAAATAAACAGAACGTGCATAATAACCAGAACCAATTGCAATATTGGGGCAAAATCAAATTTAAGAATAATTTTAAAACAACTAGCAAGATTGTCAAATGGAAATTGAAAAAGATCAAAATTTATCAGAATACAATGAAGAGTAGAAAGTGCTATTACTGCAAGAAAAAGGACACTAATAAAAATAGTGCAGAAATTTTTATGTATTCAAGAATGAATTTAATTAGAGAGTTAAGAGACTGACAGAAAGAATTCATATTACTGAGAGAGGATCTATTTATCAAATTAAAGAGACAAGCGCCAAAAGAATAGTAGCAAGGTAGATGGATGAAAGATGGAGAGAGAAGAGAAATATAAGATTTAAGACAAGAAAAAATAGAAATGAAACAATAAACTTTTCTTTTTATTCACCAGACTATTCTGGTTGGAAAGAGGAGAATTGATGAAAATCCAAGAAGACCTCTAAACAATTTTATCTATTATTATTATAATCATAATCATATTTTAAATAGACTTAAATGAGTATGATAAACTTTTTAAATGATTTACTAAAATTTAGCTAATTAAAAATAAAAGTACTTATTAAAAGTTACCATACTTATTCTTTAAATTTAACTAAATATTCATGTTATTTTAATTAAATAAAGCTAAATTAAGTGTTTAATTTAAAGAGTTGATCATTAAATCCTCTTAAACTTTAGTTAATGTTCTCTGAACTAAAGGTGACTTAGAACTTCATTAGTCCACCCTCTTTGTCTTTAATTAGACCTTTAAAATTGAGTTTATGATTGAAAAAATTAGAATAAATCGCTGATTTTGTTATTGAAAGACTTTTTTATTTCAATTTCCTGTACGATTTGGCCTATCTGAAATAATTTCTTGAAAATAGTATTTTTATTTTTTATTAAATTTTATAAACATTTTTATAGTGATGATACTTCTAGCACATATAACATCTCTTTTTTTCTTTGAGGAGTAACTTATGCATGTCACTTTGCTTAACTTCCATGGGAACACTTCCCTTTAGTCGGTTCTTTTTGTTTTAATAATTCCTTTTTGTAGTGTTTGCTTAACTTAAAGTTCTTTTATTTAATATTGAAATTAAGAAATTTGAAATTAATTAATTTGAAGTTCTACATTAAATTTTTTATCAATCTTCTCCAATTACTTACTTTTTACGATTAAATCTTATTAAATGTTTCTTCTATGGATGGAAATTATAGTTTAGCTATTAATCAACTTCCCCAACATATTTTATAGTTTTTCAATCCTTGATCTTTGCTTTTTAATTCATGTTTTATGTTAGATTATCGTTGCTGTACTGAATATGTATTTTTTGAGATTATTTTTCTTAAACTTACTAAGGTATTTTTTCGATTAGATTAATTTTTTATTCTTGCTTTTTAATGAAAAAGTCAAAAGAGTATTATTTCTAAGGTATAGTTTTTAAGGATATTTTATCTATTAATAACTATTTTGATATTCTTTAATAAAATTATTTCTATATTTATTTTTAATAAATTTATTAGATTATGAAATGTGAAATGTCTAGAGAAGCTAACAATTATTGTATAGTATTATTTATTTTATTTATATTTTTATATTAATTACCTTAAGATTTATATTATTTACTTATAATTGTATTCATTAACTATAGTGCTTCAATCTTTAATAGATTCACTACTGTATATAAGTTTAATGTTTTCTTCAAATCTTTAAATTTCAGTCTTCGTCTTGATTTCTTTCCTTTAAGGCATATCTAATAGTGCTAATTTAACCCTTTTATACTGAGATTTTGTTTCCGTTAAGTTCACTGTTTAGCATTTATTCGTTCCTTCTTTATTGTGTAAATGTTATGTCTTGTAAAATTTAATTCCTTTTATAAATTTTCTTTCTGTATAATATATAAATATTATTATAGAGTGTGTAGAACCTCGTTGGCGTGCAGCCCCTTCAATATCACTATTTAGTATTAAAAAAGATGTTCTCATACTTCTTATCGTCATTCTTACCATCCAATGAGTCACTTCAACTTTTCCAAATTGGGAATCTGCTAGCTAAAGATTATCTTCGAATCTTGAATCAAATGCTTCAGTCCTCTTGAATAAAATCCATATAAGAATTAGTAATCAGGTCATTTGTAGGCCCGTCAATCAAACGTTCATACTGCTAGTGAGAAGTTTCGGGCAAGTTAAACTTGTCTCTTCCGAGCTTGTCTATCCTTCCCCGTGATGGCATCTAGACTCTCAATACAGTATTTAATACATCAAACTACCTACTAGTTCTCCTTACCACAGCCGACATCCATTTTAATAATATATAATATACCCTTTTTAGTGCAATATAAATTACAAAACAATTGTCATAACTTTAAATATTTTTGCTATTATTTTCGTTTAAATATCTGCAGTATCTTACAGCATTAGCAATTCTTCTGCAATATTATCATTATTTTTTTCAATCATAAAGAAAATTTTTAGACTGATTTTTAGGTTCTACATAATTAGGATTGCATATATAAATAAATATTTTCCGTCAACTATGAGAATTAGATTATATTTTTTTTAATCTAAGTGCTCGACTCTCATATTTATTCAAAACCTTTTTTTATATTTTCTCATTCTTAAGTGCTAGAAATCTGCTTTGCATGCTTTTCTTCGTGTTCTTGTTCTTTTCTTAAGAGTTTAAATAGGCTAAAAAACAGAGAATTAATGAATTGATCCTCCTTTAAAATGTTTAAATAATCAAGGTATTTTTAAATCCGAGTAAAAGAAACTATATGCGTATGGATCAAGAAGGATTTGCTTAATTTATTAATAGATTGGAAAATAATGTTTTCGACAAGCATAAGATTATTAATGAAGAAGAACTAAAAAGCAGCAATTGAAGAATTTATAACATTTCCAAAAGCTATACCTTTGTAAAAGAATAATAAGTGTCTTATTTGTAAGGGTTAGATCTTATTAGTTTTAAAGAAATTTAGGAAATCATTAAAGGACTAACTAATATAAATAATCTGGAATAGATGGCATAAAAGAAAAGTTTATTAAAGACGCTAATAAGGATTTTCATCTTGTAATATGAAATTTAGTTAATAATTTGTTGACAAATTAAAAAATCTCTGATTATCTCAAATAAGTAAGAATTTTTCCAATTTGCAAGAAAGGATCTAAGAATGATTGGAAGAATAGAAGACAAAAGCACTCATAAATGTAATTTTAAAAGAATATTATAAAATACTAACTTAAAGACTCTACAATATATTTATTAGCTTAAAAATATACATTCCATTAGTAAGTAAAGAGTAGATAAACAATGCATCATGTTTGAACTTTACATCAATTAATGATTAATTTAGAAGGTAAGGGAAATCAAAGCGCCTACTTACATCCTTATAGATGTAGAAAAGACGTTTGAAACTATTAACAGTAGATTATTGTTTCATCATTACGTAGAATAAAACTATTGTTGCACTAATAAACTACTTAGAATTATTTTTTATCATAATCTAGATATTAGATTCATTTTAGATGGCATGCTTTCAAGAAACTTCTAATATAGTATTGGAGTATTGTAAAGAAGTTCACATAGTACAGCTCTAGTTAATATCTTTAATGATATTGTTATCAGGTATTTAGAAAATTAATTAAAACTATTTGGCTTTAAAATCTATGGACATG
>CAMPDV010005549.1:0-23449 GCA_946699065.1 Loxodes magnus
AAGAGCATTTTTATCTAAAACTTAGTTACACATTTAAAAGAAATTTCTCAATTTAAGTTTATGAAAGAATATAGGAATTAATGCTTATATAATTCAGGTAGATAATTAAAAGCAGAATAATTGAAAAGATGGTGGGAGCTGAGAATGGCCTTCGTGACAACACTTTCTGGTTTTATGGCTAGGAACAAGTTCCTTTCCTGTCGCTGAGAAAGTCCCTAATCAGAGTTATTTTCTGAAGGGAACACTGTCTTAGAGATTATCCACTCTTGGTAGGGGCTTGAAGCCTGGTTGCTCATAGCGATGGAGCTCCCTAGCAGCTGTGCCTGGAGCACAATAGGATATCCCCGTTATTCCATAAAAAGAGAGCGTTGGATCGTACAATCGGAAAGGAGTTTCCGGTCCAAAATATTTTATAGTTGAAATTAATTAATTAATTAAAAGCAGAATAAGATAATGCTCTTCCGATTTCTTACAATTTTCATAGAAAAAATAGAAAAAATAAAAGATAATTCAAAATAAAATAATTCAAATTTTTTTTTCTATTTAAACTTTAAATATTTTAAGGTTTTTTTATTTAAGAATCATTATATCGGTTTTAAAGTCGAAAACAATTGGAATAATATGTGAAAAAAATTTATAAATACAGAAACATTATTAAACTTATATCAAAAGTAAATTTTTATGTTTCTTCTTTTATTTTAGAAGGTAAAAAGTTTCTAAAAGATGATATTTTTCAACTTTATGAAATAAAGATAAATGGCTAACTCATTTTAAATCTATTATTATGTTTTTATTTTTATGCCTCCTCAAAAATGCGTTGAAGGAAGAAGAGATATAAATTTATAAATGGATAATTAATAAAGGTAAACAAATCTTATAAAAATTAGGTTATAATTATTGCCAACATTTGATATAGTTTTGGCTTTAAATAATTTTATATCCAAAAAGATAAAAATGTTAAATAAAATAATGATTCTAGTCCCTAAACTAACTAATCTAATCTAAATATGCTTCATAAAATAAAAAAAAGATATTTCTTAATAAATTTAATTATTTTAGTTTTAAAAAATTTAAAGCAAATATGAGCTATAAAGTTAAGGATTTTAAAAATAAATTTTGCTGCAATCAATAAATATAGCAGATTTAAGAAAAGATGCATAATATTTATTTATTATTAAAGTTAAGACAAAAATTATTAGAAATGTTTGTCTATTCTAAACTTAAGCCTTATAAAAAAATATAAAGAAATTAAAAGCAAAAATAATAAATAAAAATACTTAAATCTCTTTATTTAACTTAGGCTTATTTTAGTTCTGTTAAGAGTTGTAAATAATGATTTTTTATTGATATAATCATAATCATAATCATAATATAGCATCATTATATATAATAAGTTTAAATAATTGTATACTGAATAATAATTATAAGTTCCTTGTCATAAGTTTTCAAGAGAACATTGCTTCTTTATGTTAAATAAATAAAATTGCTTATACATCTCATACACTTATATAAATGTATTAAGTTTAAATATATATAGCACCTAAAAATAAATAGATTTGCTCCTTTATAGATATAAAAAAGAATTATCTTGCATAAAATCCATTTCGTAAATAAGAATTTTCTTTGAGTATTTGAAGTTAAAAATTAATTAATATAAACATGTAAAATTTATATTCATGAAATCAAAATATTAAATATTAAACAGATCAAAGATAAAATAGACATGACTAATTAGTTTTAATTTAAAGGAAATAGAAAAGTAAACTAGAAAAAATTAGAATTTTTGCAGCTCTTTCATAAAGCATAAGTAATAAATTTATCCTTATTTATTATGAATATCTTAGTTCTTTTAGACATTTAAAATAAAAATATAAGGATTTCTAGACTGCTAATTCATTTGGTTAATAGCTTTTAAATTATATAATTAATTTAAATTTTATTAAATTTGCTGAATTAGCTAGAGTTCTTTAAAACTAGCTTGAATGATTGGAAATATTAATGCTTTTAAATTTTAAATAAATATTAAAAAGATTTATTAGGGTTTTTAAGTCCTTAATTATTAATCTATAATTAATAGCAAAATAATTATTTATTTTTGTCTATTAGTGCATTAAGAGAGAGCTATATGAAAAAAAAGCTTTAAAAATATTCAGTTGATTTTATTTTTAATAAAATTTTCCTTTAAAACTTCTCTAGCTCACAATATTTATAATAGTAAGCATCAAAATACTTTTTCTTTTTTTTAGTTATTCTTTTCTTGATAATATTCTGAAAAATATTGCTCGAACAAAATTAGAAATATGAGAAAATAAAAAAGCAATAAATATATATAATGATAGTTCTTTATTAGTTCTATTAAGCTTTAAGAATTAAAAGGACATTGAAGTTTAGTTGAATCTTAATAATTAATTAATAACTTAAAAATTATTAATTATATGGCTGTATCATTTTCTAATAAAACATTCTAAAATAAAATTCTTAAGCGAATATACTTTGTTCTTTTATACGCCTTTAAATTAGAATCAACCTTTAATATATGGGTAAATATAATTATTTTCCTTTTTAATTTAATTAAAGAATATTATGTAGTCAGTGTATAAAAGAAATTATATTTATTATTTATAATGTTTTTATTAAATTTAAAGGACTTAAATTTTAAACTAAGAGTGTGGAAATAATAAACAAATATTATAAAATAAATAAATCATGTTGCTAGTATTTCCTTTTATTAATATACCATAATTCATTTTTCTTATTATTATTAAGCTACTTATTACACTTCCTTTATATTATAATTTTGTATGCCTTTTACCTTTTTTCCATAAGTAAATTATATCTACTTTAATTGTTTATCTTTATTTTAGTCCTTTAAATTATTAAAAATTCTATTAACTTTAGTAGAAAAGCTTAAGAAAAAATTAATAATTTCATTATATATTGACCTTACAATGAAATTCCATGAATTTATTATTATTTATTTATTACTAAAATAAATTTTTTAAGCGAAAATAATAAAAAAGATTAATTTAAACCAAAAATTCCTAATTTTTATAAAAGGAGTTATGATTTAATTTATAATCTTAAAGATATGAGATTGTAATTAATTAATTTAAGAAAAGTTGTTTATAGATATTTTATTGCCAATTTTAGTTAAAAACTTTATGTTGGTTGTTTATCTAAATTAATAATGCTTATTTTTAATAAATCTTTATTTAGGATATATAAGTTTTATATAAGCTCTAAGTTGATTTTAATTTTAGAATTTGTTTGTTTCCTAAATAAACAAAAATTGCTATGATATTTATAATATTTTATATCTTATGAGAAGATTTACTTTGACTTAAGATAAATTTAATAATAATTTTTCTAATTTTTATGCTTTTTAATTAATAAATAACTTTTATAAAAATAAATCCTTTGAGTGTATTTAAATGGACTTAATAATGATATCATTAATATACTCTTTATCTACAATTTTCTTTCCTTAATAATTATATTAAATGCTTATAAAATAAATAAAACCTTAAAAAAGCATAAAACTTGTTTATTCAATTTTCTTATATTTTTTTTTAAGTTAATTTTAGATTCTCATTCATTAAGTTATCATAATAATTTTTTATTAATTATTTTCATATAAATTAATTAATAAATAATAAATAAATTTGATTATAGATCGCGTAGCACCTCGTTGGTGCGCAGCTCTTTAATAAATGTTTCAATACATGTCTATTTCTTCAATTAAGTCTTCAGGTAATAAAAATTCTTCTCTTATTAGTTCCATGTCTTCATCATTTTCTTCTTCAATATCTCTTGTTCTTCTGTCTTCTATCTATCTATGGTTTATTGATTCTTTGTTACAAGCGTCCATTATTTTTTTTTACATACTTTGCTAATTTTCGTTTCTAATTCTTTTCTTCTTAATCAAGCTTTTATAAACTCATAAAAACTATCCTTTTCCTGCTCTATAATATTTTCCTATTTCTTTTTTTCATTCAATTTTCTTTTCTAAGTATCCTTTTTTTCTTTTTTCTAATATGTTTTGATATAATCTTTTATTATCAAGTCAGTTTTAGCTCTTTTTTACTCTTCTTAGGTTCTAATGAATTTTTCGAATTTCGCCGTACCTCATATTATATCAAATAGTTCCATTCCTTGTCTCTCTACTCCTATTGTCTTAACTTTCTAATACATATTAATCTACTTTCTTTGTATTCTGAGCATTTTTCTATGATATGCCTTTCGTTTTCTCTTGCATCATTACAGAAAGGGCATTTGCTTGTCGTAACTAGGTGTCTTTCTTTTAAACAATCCTGGCTCCCATTACGTCTCGTTCTTATTCTAAATATGTAGCATATTTCTTCTTTTCTATTTTTATTGTATCTCAGGTAGTTGGGTGGTCCTACTACATATTCATCAAATCATGTTTTTCTATACTGTAGAGTTGTTATCATTTACTCCGTTCTTTCTCTATCTTCTATGTATACTCTATGTTCTCAAATTGCACGATTAATATTTTTCTTCCCTTTTTGATTATTATTACCATCATCTATAAATATATTTTTGTCTTCAATTTTTAATTCTAATTTTATTGTCGTGCAGTATTGTTCAAAAATAAAGTTCTCTTCTTTACTTAGGTCGAACATTAATCCATCTACTGTTTTTCCTTAGTTACCTATTAGTCTGCCTCTTAATCCCAGCGTTTTCTGCCATAGGTAATGTTTAAATTTCATAAACTGTAACTCGTATTCTAGCATCTCATTTTACACTTAAAAAGGGGCATCTATGATTGCTCGTAAAGACCTTCTCTATATTATTTCTAATTGTTCCATCACTTATTTTCCTACAAATTATTCACAATATGGGATAACTTCTGTCCCATAGCTGAATACTGAGCTTACGAACGTTTTTATCATTATTCCTGCATTATATGGTGTTAATCCCTTATTCATTGTTATTTTACCCAGTATTCATGTTTACATCTTTTATGCTGCTTCTAGTCTCTTCTCCATGTGTTTTTCAAAGCTGATGATCTCTTCTATTATATGCCCTAGGTACTAAAAGGACGTTACTCTTTCGATTCTTAAATTTCCCACCTCAATAGTATTACCTATATTTTCTCAGTTTCTATTTTCTGCTGCTTTTCATATCATTCATTTTGTTTTATCTGGAATTTCCAGTTTATATTTTTCTGCCCATGAGGTTAAATTTTTGATTACTTCCTCTAATTATTCTCATTCACTTATTAAGGCTAGGTCATCTGCATATGCAAAACATCCTGCATATATTTCTTGTGTTCATCCCGCTTCGTTTTCAAAGTCTATCGTAATTCCTAGCTTTTAATCTTCCAAGCTATGGAGAAGTCTTGCTATTATTAAGTTAAATAGTCTTGGCGACGTTATGCTTCCCTATTTTAGTCCTTTATTTGTCGCGAATGATTTTGCTATTTATTCATTGATTTTAAGTTTAATTTTTTCTTCACAGTAGAAGTTTACTAGGAGTTTAATTATCTATTCCGGTACTTTTAGATCGTTTAGGATTTATCATATATTTTTTCTTTGTACCGAGTCGTACGCTTTTTTAATATCAACAAATATTACGAAAACATCTTTTTTGTTCTGTATTGATCATTCCTATACTGTTCTTAGGTTGAAAATTTATAGTGAGCATGATTTTCCTTTTTTAAAGCCATATTAATATTCGCTTTCATCATTATGCAGATATCCTTATAGTTGCTAGAAAATTCATGCATCTACTATTTTTAAGGCGTAATTCAGTAAAGAGATTGGTCTATAATTCATCGGGTTCATCTGTCCTCCTTTTTTTTATATTAATATTATGTATTATTATTTCATCTCTTAAGGTATTACTCCCTCTTAAATCATCTTAACTATCATTTTACATGTTACTTCTGTTAGTTTTTTCCCGCCTGCTAATATTGTACCTACTTGTATTTCATCAGGTCCTGCTGCTTTTCATTTCGCCAATTAGTTGATGATTTCTCAAATTTCATATTCGTTTACCACTATTTATCTCTTGTTTAAGAATTTAGTTGGTAGCGTATTATCACCATCTTCATACAGTTTCTACCATTCATCCCTGAAAGTATTAACATCTTCTTTTAATAAGGGTACTCATTAATTATTTTTTCTATTAAGTAAGCTTTTTAGTTTCTTCCACATATCTGTTAGACTTCCTTTATTTACATTGTCCATAAATAGGTTTAGTTAGTTTCTTTTATCTTTTTTTCTTGATTAAATGTATTCTTATCTTACTCTTTAGTATTCTCTTTGATTCTCAATTTATTGATTTTCATTTATTTGTTCTCTGTTCTTTACCTTTATTTTAATTGTTTGCTGCATTTTCTAAAGATTTTATTACACTATTTTGTTGTTTCTGAATATTTATATATCTTAGAGTTTTATGTTTTGAATTTTTCACATACTATTTAAACTCCTTCTTATATCTTTTTCTTTCATCATTTATAAGTCTATGTGCCGTTTAGGTTATCAATTTCTTCTTCTTAGAGATTTTCTTGTATAAATCTTTCAAATTTTTCTTATATCTCTTTTTTCTTTAATAGTAAGTAGTTTATTTTTGCTATTTTTTATGGCTTTCTTACTTCTTTACCCATCTTTACCTATATAATACCAGGCCTATGGTCTCCTATTACGTATGAGTAATAAAAATCACTTTTTATCACCTTTTCTATCATTCTCTCTTCGATTAAAAAGTAATATATTTTATACTCATTGTTTTAGTGAATAAAGGTACCTATTTCAGTTGGGTCTAGGCATATTAAATTATTCTGTTCCATAAACTTTGCCATTCTCTTTCCTGCTGAGTTTGTTTTCTTTGGCAGTCATTTTTCTATGTGCGCATTTCAGTCTCCTATTATCATTAAATTAAGTCCTTTTTCTATTGCTTATAGTTTAAATTCATTCACTAAATTATAGAAAGGCTCATAATGTTCGTTGTTATTTGCAACAGGAGCGTAGGCATTTATTACTGCTAATTATTTCATCATTTCTATTGCCATTACTCTCGCTCCTCCGAAAAACGTCATTTGGTTTATTTCATTCTATATCTCTCTGATCTCCTTACATATGTCGTTTCTAATATAGAATGCTACTTCTTTTCCTTTTTTTGATCCCACATTTATTAAGTTTTTATATCCTGCTATATTACACATATCTTTTTAGTCTTCAATCTAAATTTCTTATATTGCCATTATGTGGATACTTTTTTGAGTCATGAATTTGGCTAGTGCCTCTTTTGCACTTCTTACTCCCCAAACATTTGCTGTCCCTATTTTTATGACTTATTCTTAATCTTTTTTTACACTTATTCCCTCTACTTCCTCTTCACCTTATTCTTCTTTTTATTCATCTTCCTTCTCCACCTTTTCTTCTTCTTATCTATCATTCTATGCTTCCATATTATTTTCTTTATTAGTTCTTTCCCCTTTTTTATCTTTTTCATCTTATTATCTACCTTTTCCTTCTTCTTATCTATTCTAACCTTCTTCTTTTTCCTTTTCCTAATAGTTGAAGTCGGATAATTGTTCATTTTTGTTTTTCGGTTTCTTAGCATAGTACATTCTCATTGAAGTTTGCTTCAATTTACTTCTTTCTTCTCACTTTTATCTTGCATCTTATTCTTTTTCTTCTTGAGTTTGTTCTATTTCTTTTTGCTTTTTTCCTTTATTTACGTTTTTCCCTACATACTCCATTATATTATTTTGTTTATTTCTTATTTCTTTTGTTAGGATTTAGCGTTTTTACCATCACCTATCCTATCCTTTTCTCTAATTTGCTTTATGGTATATCTTATTATTTAGTTGATTGCTTTCTATTTTATTTAATTATTTGAACATTTCTCTATCCCTCTGTCTTACATATGTCCAATTCCATTTTGATGAAAAATAATTTTTATTTATTCTTTTAGCATAAAAAACTTTTTATTATTTAATTGTTTAGTTGTTTTAATTATTTTTCTATTCTCCTCATTTTATTTCCTTCTCTTCTTCCCTTGATTCCTCTATAATCATTTATTCTTCTTCTCCAATTATCCTCTTATTTGTTTGATTTGCTTCAAAATCTGGTTTGTTTATTGTTAAAATAACTTCTCCTTCAAGCATCTCTAATTCTCTTGTATGTAGCTTTTTCCTTTTTGCTGCTTCTACCCTTCTGCATTGCTGGTCTGTGTGCCCTTTCACTTTACATAGGCAGCAGATAAAATTTACTGGGTGTTATATTCTCATTTTGTTTCCATTCAAATCTATTACTTCTGGTATCCTTTTTGCTTCGTCTACATCCTTTAAATCTAGGTAGACTACACTTCTCTCTGTTAGCATTGTTGTGTTTGGATATGTATGCTATATCTCTCCTCTTGATTTTCCATATTATCTTATTATTTCAATTACTTCCTTCATATTTGAGTATTCATTGATTGTGAAGTTAATTGGGTAGTTATGAATTTCAAAATATTCCAATTAGTTTCTAGCTTAGATAGGAATTCTAACTCCTTTGAATGTTCATTCCCTGAATTAAGTGAAATGTTAGTATCTTCTTCATTGTTAAATACCAAGTATACAATTCCGTTTTATTTCACTATGAACTTCGTCACTGCTTGTCCGTAATTCTTCCATATTTGATTTCTAAACACTTGTATAACTTCTTAGTCTTTGGCCTTTTTCTCTACTAAATCAGTGTTTTCCAAGTAATGGTTAAAGTAAATTGCGGCCCCCATTTCTGATAAATCATCATAGGTATTTTAGTAGACCCTTTACATTTATTCTTCAGGGACGTTGGCTGAAATGAGTTGTTCATTATTTTGTTAAATTATTACTTAGGTTGTTTACTTTTTTTGCCACATTCCTTTCTTATTTTGTGCTCCTCCTTTATTAAAGTCCGACCAATCATGGGTATATTGCTATTTTTTTTCTATTATACGTTCTATTATTTCGTGTTCGTTCGGTCAGTTAGTTTGGTCCTGCGTAGTCTGAGGTCTTGCATTATTAGTCTGGTTTCCATGCATAATAAAGAAGGTTGGAATAATTGAAGTTAAGACGTGGTAAAAGAAAATGCTTCAGGTTTTCTATCCTACTCTGAGGAGGTCGTATAAAAACCCTTTTTGAAGCTAACCATTTTTTAATATATATATAATAAAATATATAATTAATTATTTAATATAGAAGAATATATCGCTGGATCTATTTATTCTATACCCAATTTATGTTGATATCTAAAATATTGCCCTTTTATATATGTTAGTAATAAAAAAAAAACTAAAGCTGGCCATTTAGCTCTTAGGCAAAAGTATTTTTATTTTCTAGAGTAACTCTAGCTTTTAAATGAATAATACCTTTATATCAGTTTCAATGTTTAAGTCTTTCCTTCTTAGTTAGTCATTTTTTCTCACTTCTAATTTCCATCACTCGACTTTAGAATAAAAACTAAAGTGAATCTTTAGATTTTATAACTAAAAAGCATAAAAATGATAAATTTATTTTAAAGTAGCTTTCGAAGAAAGTTTATTGGCTTAGTTTCAGTATATTAACTATTTTTATTTACGTCCTTAATGCAAACTTTAGCATTGCGAGTCGCTAATAAATTTCTTGAACTATTAAATATTTTATATCTTCATTATTTGTATTTAAGAAGATTCAATGAGATTATATGGATAGTTTACTTTCATATTATTTAGAAATATTTTCAAATCAAACTTTCCAATTTTTTGTCTTGTAGGTTTGAAATTAACTGGCTCAGCTTCTCTTTCATATATTGATTCTTTGCTTACATTTTCCCTTACCTTTAGAACTTAGATCCCATAAAGAATTTTCGTTTTATCCTCCTTATTTATTTTTAATTTGTCTTGTATAAAAATGATTTGATTCTGGAAAATTAAATCTTAAATAGAAGCTTTACAAAACTCTGACAGTGATAGGAATACGATCCACTAAATTCTATACCTTAGAAAAATATTAAGAAAGCAAAAGAAATAAAACGGTGTAGTTACAGAGATGATATGAATAGGGGTAGTTAAGTATTAAATATATTCAGATATAATTGGATATTCTCAATAAGTTAATTCTCAATGAAATTAATATATTTCACTAAAACTTTAGTGAGTTAAATATAGCACAGCTATGTTGAAGATATAGATTAAGGAAAAACTTAAATTGAATAAATTGGGAAGGAAAAATTTCCTGCTTACTTATGGAAAAAAAGGTGACGTCTAGTTTCGCTATTATAATGACTCTGGCACTGTATAGGAGTAATAAATTTCATTGAGAGGTATTTTCACGGGCAACAAATGACAAAAAAATCTGATATTCATTATAGGTGGATTAAATTATTAGTAATTAGAATTCATTTGCATATCTTAGTGAAGTATTCAATAAGAGTTTGAAAAATTTACTAACATATAATTGTTCGAAAATCCTGTGAATAGCTCTGGATGAAATTAAACTAAATTTCAGGCCTAATTATTTGGGAGTTTAACAACACAGCGAATTAAAATTTTGATCTATAAGGGTTTGTGATGCAAATTAGAATATTTGTTAAATTTAAAGCAAGATAAACAAAGACAGCTCTTCTTCAGCTATTTTTGTTTATAAATTAACGGAAGCTATCTGGATACTCAATTTTAAAATTAGAAAAATAAAAGTCTGTGGACAAAAGTTCTGCAATTATAGCCTACTCTGAACCTTATTTTACCCATTTTAAAATTATAATTTTGAGTATTCAATTGACAGTGAGAGTTACCTTAAGGCTTATAATTTGAATAAAAGTTAGCGGACTTAATTGAAAGATTTTAGATAAGAGGTTTAGTGTAATTAACCAAAATAAACTTATATTTAAAATTCTTAATAAAGAAGCTAATTATTAATTTTTGCTATCTATATCATTAAAAATAACTTAAATCTTCTTTGTAGATACAGTCATTATTATGGTTTATCTTTATTAAGATATGCTATTAAGTTATTCATTTGAAATCAAGGATAAAAATTAAATTATTTAATTTACGAAAAAGAAGTCTTAAGAGTAAATAATATAATTAAATGGAATTTCCTTTAATATTTGTGTATTCTTTGATAAAAAGCTAAAAGACTAAATTCTATAATTAGTTTTTACAAATAATCGCCTTCTAATATTATTTGGAAAAGAGTCTTTAACTTATATTCAAATTTCAGATATAAGATTAATATAGAGGCCTTTAGTAAATTAATATATGCTTAAGAATAATCTAAGCATAGAAGTTTTTTGAAGATAAATCAAAACTCTATATTTTTTCTTTCTCTAGCCGAACTATTAAGATTTAATCCCCTAGATTTTCGGTTTTTAGTATTAAATTTTTTTAATATTTTCAAATTATGGGACTGATTATCGTTCTATTGATATAGTAATCTAAATTATTTAAATTATTATATTAAATTTAAGGAGATAAATTAATACTTTTAATTAATCCTCTCTAAACATCAAAATGAAATAGTTAGAAGAATTAATTTTTAAAGACTGGCTGAAAAATTAGAATGTGAAATTCAGATAATATGAGATGCTTCCCTTCTTTATAAATTTTAAATATAGAAATGATATAAAAGTTAAATCGGAAAGAAAGTTCCTTAAATAATTACTTTTGCCTAATTTTCTTAATTCTTAAATGTAAAAATAGATTTAAATTAATTAATATATCTCTTATATAAGATTATAATTATTTTCTAAGTTACTCAATTAAATTTCTATGACAGTAGTTTAAATATCTATTATTATTTCAAAGCATAATTTAATAAATTGCTTGAATGATAAATTAATTTAATCTTTTATTATTTCTTTAATTTTTAAGTCACTAATAAATCTTTAAATTTCTAGTGCTAAATACCTTCTTGAATTAAATCTAATTAAAGTTAGTTTTATTATTTACTTAGAAGGTTTAACTTAATAATACTAATTGTATATACTTATAAAATCATTTGGTTTTTTTTATATTTGAAACATTTATAAATATATTATTGCTTTTAAGTTTCTTTATTAACGTTTTTCTATTTTATTAGTTCCCTCTTATTATCTATAAGCTTTCAGTTGCTTTAATTATTATCCTCATTCATTAGTCTCTTTATTATTATTATGCTTCTTAATTATTTTTATTCTATTTAGTCTCTTATCTTACCTAATATGTCCAGCATAATGTTCGTAATAAATAGATAGAGTTAAAATAACTTAAAAATGTATGGAAAAAAACTCCGAGGCCGGGGATTGAACCCGGGTCGTCTGCGTGACAGGCAGAAATACTAGCCACTATACTACCTCGGATCTTATAATCAATAACTTAAGAAGCTTATAAATAGATAGCAACATACTCAATTAATAAGAGAAGCCTTTATAACTAGCTAAGGAAATATAATTATTAAAATCTCTAAATTAAATGACTTACACATTAATAAAATAAAAATCTAAATCAATTTATTTCTTTTATCATATGTAAATTGAGTTAACTATTATCAATATTATTTAGCAAATAATTTAAGCAAAATCTTAGGAATAATTCAAATGCAGTTTAGATTTTTTATAAAGACATCAATTTTAAACCACAAGGATTGAATCCTCAGTAATGAAGAGAAGTTATTTGCATTAATAAAAAAGATGAGGAAGCAATAGAAAGCTCTAAAAATATGCTTCAGTTTACCTCATTAAGAAATATATTTCAAAATTAAGATGATTTTTTAAGGAATAGATAAGCATAACTAAATAACTATTAAAAAAGTTAAATTTTAAGAGCTTAAAGAGAAAAACCTTGCATTAAAAATTTGAAAATTGATAAAAAAGCTTTTATAGTTTTTGAAAAGATAACAGAAAGTAAATTTATCGTACCCTTTTTCTTATACAATTATATTATGGTTAAAATGAATCTACGTATTTAGAGTTATACAATGAAAGACTTTTTATAGTCATAATTTTTAGTATTAGAGTTGAACTATATAAATTTTAAATTTTAAGCATTATCATATATTTAGGAGATAGCAATCTAAATACTCATCTGTATTAAAATATTTTTAATTATTTGCTAAGTAAATTGTGCATGATTCACAAATATTAATGCTAGCTATGACTAGAAAATCTTAAACATACATAAAAATAATTTAATTTGAAGAAATTTAAAATAATAAACTTTTAACTCTCATAAATCAAATTAAATTAAATAATGTTCGCCTTTCAGCTTAATTAAGTCTCATAAAGTTAAAAAATAAGTTATATAAAAATCCTGAAGCAAACAAATCCAAAATTCAAATATAAGGTTAACTGGAAGAAATGTTTGCCAAATTTAATGTAAGACTAGTAAAAGGGAAATATAAGAGCTATTTTATAAAAATAAGGATATATAAGTCATTTAGAGCTCTTTAACATTATGAAATTGTTTAAAAAAGCAGCCTTAGATCTTTATGTACTTGAGATGCTATATGCAACAAGAAATTTACCTCTAGATATTGAAAATATTTTAGTGATTATTAAAGAAAAATAAGTAAATATAAACCAAAATTTAGTTAAATTTAATACTCTTTAATTATGTAGATAAATAGGTTTTTTTAATTAATAAGATAAAATATTATACTTAGATTTTATTAAGATTTTAGATGCATATCAGAAACAGAAAAATAATATAAAGAAGCTATTTGAAAGAAAAAACTTAGCTGTACTAAATAATATTTCAGGTAAATTAAATTGAAGAATTTTAGAATAATTAAACAGAACTCTCTTTTAAAGATACTTAGACAGATCTTTTAAATCTCATATAGTAGATTTATTAATATTCTTGCACCGGACTTTAAAATTAGTATTTATAGCTTTATTGATCTTATTTCTTTAAGTAAAGGCTACTTGAGCTAAAATATCACTCAATTAAATTATTTGCGTGCATTGTTAATTTTGCTAGGATTCATTGTCTTCATTCATCAGCTTTATTTTTTATTCTACTGTCCTTTCTTTTTTTTAATTTCTTAATATTCCAAATGCAATTTATCTATATTAGTCTCTATGATCTAAATAAGCTAGTCCTTTATCTAGCAACATTAGCAAATAATGGTGTTTATCTAGATTAGATCCTTAGGTAGATATACAAGCTACCCATTTCCTTAATAAGGTATTTTAACTCCGCTTCAGAGCATACACATCAACAATCTCATTATTTCGATTTCTACTCACAAGCCTATCACAAAAAAATCAATTCCTAGATCATCTAATAACTCTAGCTATTATTTCTATAACTCTTCAAGTAGCAGTCCTTACATTTCCTATTTAAACATACCAAAGCCTAGAATTCATACATTATTAAACTCTAAAATTTGCAGCAAATTCCATAAATTTAAGCTAAATTTTTCTATAAAATTTAAAGGATTTTTAGTAGCTTATGAAGTATATGGTATTTAGTTGTTATGGCTATCTCTTTAAATATACTTTCTCTTCTTTTACCTCATTAAAGGTTTATTATATCAGTGTTAATATATTTAAGTATAAGTTACAAGGTAGAGGTAATTGAATGACTAAATCTTTCAGGCTTTAAGCTAAGAATCACAGATGAAATTACAGTTTTTTTTGGAGGTAACGTTAAAGTTTAACTCTGTGAGACTCAGTAGCTGATTAATGCCTTTAATATTCGATGCATTATACTATTTTATATAGTTTCTAATAAATAAGATATTTGTAAGTGCGGATTTGGTATTAATTATGAATAAGGTGTATAAGGAATAATTAATGAATAGTTATAAGTTCTTGATATTTAATTATTTTCATTTATGCAAAAATTTAGAGTTTAAGCTTAAACTTAGTTATATATTTTGATGAGTGCAATCTTGAGCTTGTGTACGTGAGATTCTGATTAACATTTTAATATTTTGATTACCTTATTTTCTGCTTATTTTATACTTATCTCGTTCTATTTTTTTAAAATCTAGAACATTCCTTTTCTAATATCCCCTTTCTTAATTTTTTCGGCAATTATTTGACTTGAAGTAGTTATAGCTTATAAAAAACCTTACTATAAAATTCTCTATCTTTATCTTGCAATTAGATGGTGTTCACTGGAATATATTTCCAGATATTCCAACAATCCCTTTTTGCTTCTATTTAGACTTTCAAGATAATTATAAAAAATATCCTTTACTCTTTTATAAAGTTAAATTCCAGTTTTTCTTTCAAGTCTAAAAGATTTAGCATGACAAAAGATTAAATATAATTATGCTTTCATTTAGCTTTTATTTAGAAATTCTTTTAGCTACCTATGAAAGCTAGTCCAGCTCTTCCACTACTTTCTTACTAAAATTCTTTTAACCCCTTTAATAAAATCCTTTTACTAACTTAGCAATGTTGATATCCTTACTAATTTTCCGTTTAATTAAGCGGCAAATTAAAGCACCTTACATTCCTTTTCTTCAGTTATCTTTCTATTTTCTAGCTTTCTTGCTTAGACTTTTAGCTTTTATATTAAATTTAGTTTTAAGAATCTTCTTGAGATCTATTTCATTTTTTAATTTTTTATTAATAATACTAAAAGGCCCTAAAAACTTATTGTAAAGTAGCTTATTAAAATATAAGAAATATTTATTTTTAGCAGCTTTTAGTAAAGGAATTTGAGATAGTATTGGAACAAAATCAAAGGAACTAAACTTAAAACCAAATTTATAGTTCTAGTTGAAAAAGGAAGATAAGATAAAAGTTTAAGAACTGGATAAAAGATAAGAATGTCAATTTAATTTCGAAGAGTAGGCTAATTTAAGTATTGCGGCAAAGACTTAATAGATTTTAAAAAAATTACTTAAAACAGCTAGAGTAAAACCTCTGGATTTTGGAATAAAACAGTATGATAAAAAATATAATCTCTGATGTCTAGTTTCTATCTTACTTTTTTCCTCAAAGAATGGTAAATTAATCTTAAAAATAATTTAAACTAAGCCATAAAATTATTCTCTTTAGCATCGCTTTTCTTTTACTAGATTAACTCTTACTATAGACTTCTCAAGTTCTTAAACCGCTTATCTTTCAAACTTCTTTAAATACCTAAACAAATTTAAAGGTTTTAAAATTACTAGATTACTATAAATAAGGGTTTTCAAATAAATATGTTCAAATATAGATTTTATTCTATTAATATCTACTTTTCATTGAGTATGATATATTATAATTATAATCTTCTATATTTTAAGTATTAAATTACAGTTTATTTAAAAATTTTCTTTCTTCAAAGTTAAAGGTTATCAACTTCCTCTTATGAATGTAGAATTTTAGGTAAATTTTTTGAGCATAAAAGAGTGATAGTTTCTTCTTATCTTGCAAAAAACTTAATGCGGATTCAGACTATCCGGTATTTTCTTTTCATTATTTTTATGGGATAACAATTTTGTTACTCTGTCTGCTTTTTCCTTTATTTGCTCATCGTTCATGATTTGATAATTATCCATACAATGATCTTGATGCATGAAAGATTCACTAAAATCACGTTATATAGTAATTTAGAATTGCTATAAAGTGTTTTTATTCAAGAAAACAGTGTTACCTTCAACCAAAGCATAGATCTATAAATTACTTGTTAGGTTAGTAAAGTCACTTTTTCTCTCATTTAAGCACTTATTAAATCGCTTTCCATATTAAGATTGATTATCAGTTTATTATATTTAAAATTTGTTTTATTCCCTTGTAGATCTTAAAATCTTGTTAAGACACTAAATCATTATTATAGACAAAAATGTATCAAAATGAGATAGTAGAAAAATTAGCTAAAAAGAAATAAGATAGCCAATAGAAGAGTTTCTTCTGCGATAAGAAATGGCATTAGCATGAAATGGCAATTAAGTATAAAATATAGTAGATAAAATATATGACTTACTATATTTTCTTAAACTTTACTAGGATATTTTTACAAATCTACTTCCATCAGTCACTCCTAGATCTATTAAAATTGCAACTCTAAAATTTTAGCGTTTAAATTATCCAATCTTCTTATTAAATAGAATTATAAGGTTTATCAATATGCGTCAAAAGTAAAAGGATAATCTTTATACTTCAGTAAAGTTTTCTTATTGTTAGATATTAATTTTATTCAAGAGTCTGTTATGGAAACCAAGTTACTCATTGGGATGTTTTGGTAAATTTATAGGATAAAACCAAATGATCATTCTAAATTTATTCTTGCCTTTCACACTGCAAGAAGAAATTAAAGCCTTTTAGTTAAATTAAAAAAAATCATATTATAAAGAGTAAGCAGCAACTGAATACTTATAGCTTGACTAATTTTCATTATCCTCTCTTTTTTATTTAAATGTCGCTCTTAGCTTGATTCTTCCACGCTTTACATTTAATATTTTCAGTCTTCTTAAAATTATTCTTAACTTTAGCCTCCTTCATTTTTCCCTCATTTAATCCTCCTTTTCTTATTCTTCAAACTCTTGCATAAATTAAGCGAATCTAAATAATCCTAAAAGTAAGTCTTTAAATTTAAAATAGTTAATTAGTTAGGTTTTTCTATAGAACATAATTTTTTTTTCTCATTCTTACTAGCTTATATTCCATTTGATACACTATAGATGGAAGCGTCCAAGTGTTTGCTACATTTCAACGAATTGAACTTAGATATTCGTATTTTTTTTAATTTTCTTTCTAGATATAGAATTCTTCCAGGAACTTTTAGAAATTTAGTGTTCCTCGTGACTTAAATCCTCTATTTTACAAGAATTTTTTCTAAATAGTAAATAATACAAAAAAACCTCCTTAGAGATAGTTAGGGAAGCTAAGCATTTTGCAGACAATTCTTTTATTAACCATTATTTATCCTTAAGAGTTTAAAATTTTAAATAATTAAAATAATTTAAGCCTCATAGCTCCTTTTATACTAGATATTCTTTCTCCTTAGCATAGGATAGAAGAACTACTTTATAGATTTATAAAATTTAGACTATATAATGATTTTTAAACGTAGGACTTTTTGTATAGTTAAATCTATTTCTTCTAACTATTATACTAATCTTTGTAACTTGCTCAGTATTAAATTTAATATAATAGAGCTATTTAGTAATTTACATAAGTTATGGTATCTAATTTTAGACTATCTGGCTCTTTACTTATTAGTTATGATACTTGCTACAGCTTTCTATATAATTTCTGTAAGTTTCTGATGTTATATTTAATCTTATTTCATAGTAACTTGAAACTGCTCTTGAGATTTACTCTTTTTTCCTTTATTTTAGGACGGATATCATAAGAACTATCTCATATCTTGAGGAGTGAATTTGGGGTTTTGGTACTTACTTCAATAATTAAGTCTCGCATAAAATTAAAATTTTGTAAGTTTTAGATAAATAACCAATTAATAAAGTATCAGATAACTCTTGCTTTATAAAGACGTTGGCTGGGTTTTTTATCTATATTAATTATTCTATACTTATATAGATACTTGAGTTAATTTATTACGCATTATAATTAAGACCACTTTAGTAGAAATTGATTATAGGTTGCTAAAATAAACAATTGCATCAAGTTCTAGTAATAATCATGCTATAATCTATTATCCTTATAACATGATATAAACCGTAAAGAAATGACACTGTACTTCTACTTCTTTTTAGATACTCACTTTATGAAGATAATTTTTAACCTAAAACTTAGCCATATCCTTGCTTAATTTTAGACTAATACATTCAATGACTATGATATAGAATTTGTAGTTATCTTATGATCTGATTATTTAAATTAGAAGAGATATAAAGTTTCACTAGTTAAATTAATGATTATAAGAGGATTAAAAGGTTTAATTTAACAAAGAATGATATAGAATAATAGAAACTAGGCATTGATAAGATTAAGGTTGTAATAATTAAAATGTCTAATCTAATATTATTTAATTGATTGCTGTTTGTATATTTTGAGATTTTATTGATGAGAAACTTTTTTGCTTTTTATAAAGGTTTAGCTGATTATGAGAAATAGCAGTATAATTAGAAGCTATTAATCTTACATCTGTGATTTAAGATTTGATAGTATAGAGAGAAATTGAAGGTTAATAATATAAAAATAAGTTAAGGTATATGATAGTTGACTTGGTAAGATTTGGTATAAAGGAAGGTTATAGTAAATATAGAATTAATAAAGATAAATGAACAATAAATAAAAATAACTGATTTACTTTATTTAAAACTACTAAGACAAATAACTTTTAGTTAAAAATATCTATTCTAGTTTATATTTAATTACTACAACTAAAATAACAAAAGAAAAATAATAATCAATACAGTTTAATTAAATAACTAAGCTCTTGCTATAAGCTTAATTCATAATTAATAGTAATTAGCTAATTAATAAGGATTTGTATTATTATTAAACATAAGATATTATAATTAGATTATATCTTTTTAGCCTAATTATTGGTAGAATTATTAAATAAATAATAAAACTAGATAAGCTTTAGTTATAGCTTCTATTATAAATAAAGTAAGCATTATTATTTTATTATGAAAGAAGTATTAATGTAGAATAATTAGAATTCATATATTTAGAGACTTAACAATTCTAATAATCCTAATTAAATTGGTATCATTTACTTATAAATATCTACTATATTTTAAATTAAAACATTAAGTTTATTAAATGTTCTTCTAGAGCTTTATAAATTAGTAATTGCCTTTATACTTTTTATGATTGTCTAAAGATTGGAAAGCTATATTTTATAAATAGCATTATCAATAAAGAAAAGGGGCATCTATTTATACTTTTAGTTATAGTAATAATAGCTAATCTTATGAATAACTAAAGATACTAATCCATTAACTCCTTCATAATATACTATTATCTATTCATAAGATACTACCTAACTTTATATTTGCATGTCTAGCATACTCAAATCATATGCCTTCTTCTTAAGGAATGTTGTAGTATAGAGTGAAGGAAGAAAGGAATGATATATTTAGATTTTTATTTAGTATAATAGATTTGTATATTTATCTATTTAATAGCTTAAGATACACTCTATCATATAAAGTAACTTTAGCTTAACTTATTTCAAATTAATACCTTATTATTTGCCATTCAAAACCTTCCTTAATTTAACCCTAAAAATACCAAATCAGCAACACTAGTAAGTAATAAACCTTAAAATTAATTAGCAGATAGAAGAAATTTCAAAGCCTATAAATTGAAATACTTAGAACTATTGGATTGCTAGATCTATTAGTAAGTATTCAAATAAGATTAGCATATAACAAATTCCATTTCTATAATACTCAAGGATAATATCAGCTAAGATCACCTGGCTACTGTTAAAAATCTAAATTTATTAATAAAATCCAAATAAAAGTAAATTACAACTCTCATATCTTAAAATAATCTAGCACACTTAGATTCTATGATAGTTCCAAATTATTCTTTTAGTAATATTTAATTAATAAAGAAACTTTAAGAAAATTAGAAAATAAAAGATTCAAATAAATAAGATAATCAGTTTAATTAAAAGCATATACAATTACAATTTAGTCCGCTAAATCTTTAGTAAACCTTTATATTATAAAAATAAACAAGCTAAAACTAATTAAAATTATACTTCCTTAAAGTAATTATCTTTATATACCTAATTAAGATGCAAACCTTTCATTTATAAACATATCATTATAAATTAAATTAGCTTAATACTTTTTAATATCTAAGATAAAACTAAAGATTATTTATGAGATATAAGATTTAATATAATTAGAATTTAACTCTATAGGATATATAAAATACTTTTTGATAGATAAATTTAATATTTTATTTGTATGATATATAGAAGGAATCAATCAGATAAAGAGTTGCTAATTTTAAGTTAAGTATTTAAATATAATTGCATCTTTAATCTCTTTATACTGAAGGAACCTTCAGTATAACTTTAGATGAGAACTAAATAATAGTTAGAAGAATAAATTATAGTGGCAGAAAAGGTATAGAAATATGTAATAACTCCAAGTATAACATATTAAGGAAAATGACTTATAGAAAGAAAGAAAGATAGAAAGATAGAAAAAATAGTAGCTGCTAGAGTTTATTAAATAAAAATAAATTCCTGTTGATCAAGTCGTATTTCACCCTCGAGAAGGATCTGATTCTGATTATGCTAGCTGAATTGCTATTTAGAATGCAAAATAGAGAATATTTTTGAAGGATCTAACATCACATTTTCTAATGAATTACCTCATAAATTTCTAAAGCAAGAAAACAAAATAGATGAGCATTTATTAAGACTATTAAGATCCTGAAAAATAATTGGAGAGTTCTTCGTTCTAAAATTATGCAGAAAGAATCTTTTAAAAAAAAATTAGCAGAAACTAGAAGATCTGATTTTGTCTTTTATCGTTTTAAATTTATCATTGGAAGAGACAAAAAGGAGAATATAGTTATCAAGAAAATACACGATGAATGATAAAAGCTAGTGTTGATTTATTCCCTAAGATATGTTTAAAATAATGTCTAATCAAATAAGAAATTGATAGATTTCATTGATAATTTCTTTGAAGATTCTTCATTTAATAAGTAAATAAATATATAAAGCATTAATTAAGCTATCTTTGTATTATCTTCTAATTATTTGACTATTCTTCACTATAACTTTATCAATAATCATATATAATATCTTTTAAGAATAGTAATATTATTCTTTTATAATTTAATTTTAATTTTAAATACTCTCTCTGTTTAAGTATTATACTTCTTAAAAAGGTAACTAGAGTTTCTTATAAGATGATTCAACAAAATAATATTTTTAGTTTTTGAAGAATGAAAAAGCTTATATAAAAATATCTAAGAGTAAATAAATAAATATCCCTTTTATTACAATCAGACTAATAAATACCAGATTTACTCAGTTTAGTTAATAGTAATAAGCATAAAAACTCTCTGTAGCTATAATAGCTTATTTAAGAAATTAATTCACTAATAATTTTGTTTTACCTTTCTTTTAGTAATAAAAAGCAGATGCTAGTGTGTTTATATTGTATTAGTATGTGTTGATGATAAAGCTTTAAGACAATAAAGATTTAATTCATAAATAATAATAAAAGATCAGAATTAAATAGTTTTATTAAATCTCAGAAGGAAACTCTAATTATATTTAAATAGCAAAGCAATAAAATAAAAATTATCATTACTTTAAATAAATTGCAGGCTATAATTCTAAATCAATACCATTAAAATACATCAATACCAGAGATTATTATCATAATCAAAAGAAAAGTTTAATATATATAAGTATATTATTGATAAGCTTAAGAACTTCATACAACTAAAATTAAGTAAATATCTCTATAGATAAATGTTTCTACTAAATAACAAATAATTAGAGAAAGCATTTTAACAATGTCTTATTAAGATAGCCTTTAACTTTATTTTGTAAATCTTAAATTTGGTAATTATTTAAGATAGTGCTTAATTTATTTTTATATGGTTATATGACTTCTATTAATCTAAATTATTGATCATAATTATCTCTTTAACTCTTAAGCAACAGAAATAGTTAACTATAGATGGAATTACTATTTTACTAGTTAAACTAAATATAATATCTATATTTAATTTATTAGTTTAGCTATAGAAGAATAAATATCTAATGTAATATAATACAAACATTAAAAGAAGGTATTAAAATACTAAATCTTTTAAATTTAGTAATAAACTTGTTTATTTAGTTATTTTCTTTAAAGATTAGAATAATTTTAACTTTTAAAAGTATAATTAAAATTAATATTTTTAGCTATAGGACTAAACTTTTATTCAAATTTAACTTATTTTATTAAAAGTAAAGAAAGAAAATATCATTCTACTTTTTTATAAACAAGAAGAAAAAATTTGAAATTTGAAGAGTGTATGGAACAACAGTTTGTATTTTGATTTGGTCTTATGATACTAAAAAATTATTTTTGCTTTTTTAGTTATAAAATAAACTTCATGGTATTTTCTATTATTCCCTTTTCTTTAATTTTTAAAATTTGATATACATTTAATTTTTTTAAGAGCAGCACTATGTTTTATAAATTTGAAAGGTTTGATAATAGATGAGCTATTTACCTAAGTTATATAATTTCAATATAATTTTACAATTTTAAAGATGATTATGCTAGCTTCTTTATCTTATTGTATTTGAGGAACTCTTTAGTTAACCTTAGTTTTATATATAAAGTACCTTTTTATTTAAAGTTAGCTATCTTAATAATAATTAAATTATTTCTCTTGTAAGTTATTATTCATAATATTAAATTTTAGCTTAATTATGAAAATCAATATTTACTCTAAATAATAGAAGTCAGATCTAAATACAAGTCTATTTAAATATGAAAATAAAGAAATGCTAATTATAATACTTTAGATAGCAATTTGGTAGATATATACTTAGAACTTATTTAGTAAAAGAATATAAAAAGACAATAATAATTTAAGCTTTAATATGG
>CAMPDV010005550.1:0-27876 GCA_946699065.1 Loxodes magnus
TGAGGAAGTAAAGTAAGAAAAGAAGATGGAACTACTGTTTTAGAATTACTAAAACTTAGAGATAAAAAGAAGTTATAAGTATTTAGAAAAGTGAGGAAGTAAAGTAAGAAAAGAAGATTGAACTACTGTTTTAGAATTACTAAAACTTAGAGATAAAAAGAAGTTATAAGTATTTAGAAAAGTGAGGAAGTAAAGTAAGAAAAGAAGATTGAACTACTGTTTTAGAATTACTAAAACTTAGAGATAAAAAGAAGTTATAAGTATTTAGAAAAGTGAGGAAGTAAAGTAAGAAAAGAAGATGGAATTACGGTTTTTAGAATAACTAAAACTTAGAGATAAAAAGAAGTTATAAGTATTTAGAAAAGTGAGGAAGTAAAGTAAGAAAAGAAGATGGAATTTCACAATTTAGAATAACTAAAACTTAGAGATAAAAAGAAGTTATGAGTATTTAGAAAATTGAGGAAGTAAAGTAAGAAAAGAAGATGGAACTACTGTTTTAGAATAACTAAAACTTAGAGATAAAAAGAAGTTATAAGTATTTAGAAAAGTGAGGAAGTAAAGTAAGAAAAGAAGATGGAACTACTGTTTTAGAATTACTAAAACTTAGAGATAAAAAGAAGTTATGAGTATTTAGAAAAGTGAGGAAGTAAAGTAAGAAAAGAAGATGGAATTACTGTTTTAGAATAACTAAAACTTAGAGATAAAAAGAAGTTATAAGTATTTAGAAAAGTAAGGGAGTAAAGTAAGAAAAGAAGATGGAACTACTGTTTTAGAATAACTAAACTTAGAGATAAAAAGAAGTTATAAGTATTTAGAAAAGTGAGGAAGTAAAGTAAGAAAAGAAGATGGAATTACTGTTTTAGAATAACTAAAACTTAGAGATAAAAAGAAGTTATAAGTATTTAGAAAAGTGAGGAAGTAAAGTAAGAAAAGAAGATGGAACTACTGTTTTAGAATAACTAAAACTTAGAGATAAAAAGAAGTTATAAGTATTTAGAAAAGTGAGGAAGTAAAGTAAGAAAAGAAGATGGAACTACTGTTTTAGAATAACTAAAACTTAGAGATAAAAAGAAGTTATAAGTGAAAAGTGAAGTAAAGTAAGAAAAGAAGATGGAACTACTGTTTTAGAATAACTAAAACTTAGAGATAAAAAGAAGTTATGAGTATTTAGAAAAGTGAGGAAGTAAAGTAAGAAAAGAAGATGGAATTTCAGAATTTAGAATAACTAAAACTTAGAGATAAAAAGAAGTTATAAGTATTTAGAAAAGTGAGGAAGTAAAGTAAGAAAAGAAGATGGAACTACTGTTTTAGAATAACTAAAACTTAGAGATAAAAAGAAGTTATAAGTATTTAGAAAAGTGAGGAAGTAAAGTAAGAAAAGAAGATGGAATTTCAGAATTTAGAATTACTAAAACTTAGAGATAAAAAGAAGTTATGAGTATTTAGAAAAGTGAGGAAGTAAAGTAAGAAAAGAAGATGGAACTACTGTTTTAGAATAACTAAAACTTAGAGATAAAAAGAAGTTATAAGTATTTAGAAAAGTGAGGAAGTAAAGTAAGAAAAGAAGATGGAATTACTGTTTTAGAATAACTAAAACTTAGAGATAAAAAGAAGTTATAAGTATTTAGAAAAGTAAGGGAGTAAAGTAAGAAAAGAAGATGGAACTACTGTTTTAGAATAACTAAACTTAGAGATAAAAAGAAGTTATAAGTATTTAGAAAAGTGAGGAAGTAAAGTAAGAAAAGAAGATGGAATTACTGTTTTAGAATAACTAAAACTTAGAGATAAAAAGAAGTTATAAGTATTTAGAAAAGTGAGGAAGTAAAGTAAGAAAAGAAGATGGAACTACTGTTTTAGAATAACTAAAACTTAGAGATAAAAAGAAGTTATAAGTATTTAGAAAAGTGAGGAAGTAAAGTAAGAAAAGAAGATGGAACTACTGTTTTAGAATAACTAAAACTTAGAGATAAAAAGAAGTTATGAGTATTTAGAAAAGTGAGGAAGTAAAGTAAGAAAAGAAGATGGAACTACTGTTTTTAACTCTTAGAGATAAAAAGAAGTTATAAGTATTTAGAAAAGTGAGGAAGTAAAGTAAGAAAAGAAGATGGATTACTGTTTTAGAATAACTAAAACTTAGAGATAAAAAGAAGTTATAAGTATTTAGAAAAGTGAGGAAGTAAAGTAAGAAAAGAAGATGGAACTACTGTTTTAGAATAACTAAAACTTAGAGATAAAAAGAAGTTATAAGTATTTAGAAAAGTGAGGAAGTAAAGTAAGAAAAGAAGATGGAATTACTGTTTTAGAATTACTAAAACTTAGAGATAAAAAGAAGTTATGAGTATTTAGAAAAGTGAGGAAGTAAAGTAAGAAAAGAAGATGGAACTACTGTTTTAGAATAACTAAAACTTAGAGATAAAAAGAAGTTATAAGTATTTAGAAAAGTGAGGAAGTAAAGTAAGAAAAGAAGATGGAATTACTGTTTTAGAATAACTAAAACTTAGAGATAAAAAGAAGTTATAAGTATTTAGAAAAGTGAGGAAGTAAAGTAAGAAAAGAAGATGGAACTACTGTTTTAGAATTACTAAAACTTAGAGATAAAAAGAAGTTATAAGTATTTAGAAAAGTGAGGAAGTAAAGTAAGAAAAGAAGATGGAATTTCAGAATTTAGAATAACTAAAACTTAGAGATAAAAAGAAGTTATGAGTATTTAGAAAAGTGAGGAAGTAAAGTAAGAAAAGAAGATTGAACTACTGTTTTAGAATTACTAAAACTTAGAGATAAAAAGAATTTATAAGTATTTAGAAAAGTGAGGAAGTAAAGTAAGAAAAGAAGATGGAACTACTGTTTTAGAATAACTAAAACTTAGAGATAAAAAGAAGTTATGAGTATTTAGAAAAGTGAGGAAGTAAAGTAAGAAAAGAAGATGGAACTACTGTTTTAGAATTACTAAAACTTAGAGATAAAAAGAAGTTATAAGTATTTAGAAAAGTGAGGAAGTAAAGTAAGAAAAGAAGATGGAACTACTGTTTTAGAATAACTAAAACTTAGAGATAAAAAGAAGTTATAAGTATTTAGAAAAGTGAGGAAGTAAAGTAAGAAAAGAAGATGGAATTACTGTTTTAGAATAACTAAAACTTAGAGATAAAAAGAAGTTATAAGTATTTAGAAAAGTGAGGAAGTAAAGTAAGAAAAGAAGATGGAACTACTGTTTTAGAATAACTAAAACTTAGAGATAAAAAGAAGTTATAAGTATTTAGAAAAGTGAGGAAGTAAAGTAAGAAAAGAAGATGGAACTACTGTTTTAGAATAACTAAAACTTAGAGATAAAAAGAAGTTATGAGTATTTAGAAAAGTGAGGAAGTAAAGTAAGAAAAGAAGATGGAATTTCAGAATTTAGAATAACTAAAACTTAGAGATAAAAAGAAGTTATAAGTATTTAGAAAAGTGAGGAAGTAAAGTAAGAAAAGAAGATGGAACTACTGTTTTAGAATAACTAAAACTTAGAGATAAAAAGAAGTTATAAGTATTTAGAAAAGTGAGGAAGTAAAGTAAGAAAAGAAGATGGAATTTCAGAATTTAGAATTACTAAAACTTAGAGATAAAAAGAAGTTATGAGTATTTAGAAAAGTGAGGAAGTAAAGTAAGAAAAGAAGATGGAACTACTGTTTTAGAATAACTAAAACTTAGAGATAAAAAGAAGTTATAAGTATTTAGAAAAGTGAGGAAGTAAAGTAAGAAAAGAAGATGGAATTACTGTTTTAGAATAACTAAAACTTAGAGATAAAAAGAAGTTATAAGTATTTAGAAAAGTGAGGAAGTAAAGTAAGAAAAGAAGATGGAACTACTGTTTTAGAATAACTAAAACTTAGAGATAAAAAGAAGTTATAAGTATTTAGAAAAGTGAGGAAGTAAAGTAAGAAAAGAAGATGGAACTACTGTTTTAGAATAACTAAAACTTAGAGATAAAAAGAAGTTATGAGTATTTAGAAAAGTGAGGAAGTAAAGTAAGAAAAGAAGATGGAATTTCAGAATTTAGAATAACTAAAACTTAGAGATAAAAAGAAGTTATAAGTATTTAGAAAAGTGAGGAAGTAAAGTAAGAAAAGAAGATGGAATATCAGAATTTAGAATTACTAAAACTTAGAGATAAAAAGAAGTTATGAGTATTTAGAAAAGTGAGGAAGTAAAGTAAGAAAAGAAGATGGAATTTCAGAATTTAGAATACTAAAACTTAGAGATAAAAAGAAGTTATAAGTATTTAGAAAAGTGAGGAAGTAAAGTAAGAAAAGAAGATGGAACTACTGTTTTAGAATAACTAAAACTTAGAGATAAAAAGAAGTTATGAGTATTTAGAAAAGTGAGGAAGTAAAGTAAGAAAAGAAGATGGAACTACTGTTTTAGAATTACTAAAACTTAGAGATAAAAAGAAGTTATAAGTATTTAGAAAAGTGAGGAAGTAAAGTAAGAAAAGAAGATGGAATTTCAGAATTTAGAATAACTAAACTTAGAGATAAAAAGAAGTTATGAGTATTTAGAAAAGTGAGGAAGTAAAGTAAGAAAAGAAGATTGAACTACTGTTTTAGAATTACTAAAACTTAGAGATAAAAAGAATTTATAAGTATTTAGAAAAGTGAGGAAGTAAAGTAAGAAAAGAAGATGGAACTACTGTTTTAGAATAACTAAAACTTAGAGATAAAAAGAAGTTATGAGTATTTAGAAAAGTGAGGAAGTAAAGTAAGAAAAGAAGATGGAACTACTGTTTTAGAATTACTAAAACTTAGAGATAAAAAGAAGTTATAAGTATTTAGAAAAGTGAGGAAGTAAAGTAAGAAAAGAAGATGGAACTACTGTTTTAGAATAACTAAAACTTAGAGATAAAAAGAAGTTATAAGTATTTAGAAAAGTGAGGAAGTAAAGTAAGAAAAGAAGATGGAATTTCAGAATTTAGAATTACTAAAACTTAGAGATAAAAAGAAGTTATAAGTATTTAGAAAAGTGAGGAAGTAAAGTAAGAAAAGAAGATTGAACTACTGTTTTAGAATTACTAAAACTTAGAGATAAAAAGAAGTTATAAGTATTTAGAAAAGTGAGGAAGTAAAGTAAGAAAAGAAGATGGAATTTCAGAATTTAGAATTACTAAAACTTAGAGATAAAAAGAAGTTATAAGTATTTAGAAAAGTGAGGAAGTAAAGTAAGAAAAGAAGATGGAACTACTGTTTTAGAATAACTAAAACTTAGAGATAAAAAGAAGTTATAAGTATTTAGAAAAGTGAGGAAGTAAAGTAAGAAAAGAAGATGGAACTACTGTTTTAGAATAACTAAAACTTAGAGATAAAAAGAAGTTATAAGTATTTAGAAAAGTGAGGAAGTAAAGTAAGAAAAGAAGATGGAACTACTGTTTTAGAATAACTAAAACTTAGAGATAAAAAGAAGTTATAAGTATTTAGAAAAGTGAGGAAGTAAAGTAAGAAAAGAAGATTGAACTACTGTTTTAGAATTACTAAAACTTAGAGATAAAAAGAAGTTATAAGTATTTAGAAAAGTGAGGAAGTAAAGTAAGAAAAGAAGATTGAACTACTGTTTTAGAATTACTAAAACTTAGAGATAAAAAGAAGTTATAAGTATTTAGAAAAGTGAGGAAGTAAAGTAAGAAAAGAAGATGGAATTTCAGAATTTAGAATTACTAAAACTTAGAGATAAAAAGAAGTTATAAGTATTTAGAAAAGTGAGGAAGTAAAGTAAGAAAAGAAGATGGAATTTCACAATTTAGAATAACTAAAACTTAGAGATAAAAAGAAGTTATGAGTATTTAGAAAATTGAGGAAGTAAAGTAAGAAAAGAAGATGGAACTACTGTTTTAGAATAACTAAAACTTAGAGATAAAAAGAAGTTATAAGTATTTAGAAAAGTGAGGAAGTAAAGTAAGAAAAGAAGATGGAACTACTGTTTTAGAATTACTAAAACTTAGAGATAAAAAGAAGTTATGAGTATTTAGAAAAGTGAGGAAGTAAAGTAAGAAAAGAAGATGGAATTACTGTTTTAGAATAACTAAAACTTAGAGATAAAAAGAAGTTATAAGTATTTAGAAAAGTAAGGGAGTAAAGTAAGAAAAGAAGATGGAACTACTGTTTTAGAATAACTAAACTTAGAGATAAAAAGAAGTTATAAGTATTTAGAAAAGTGAGGAAGTAAAGTAAGAAAAGAAGATGGAATTACTGTTTTAGAATAACTAAAACTTAGAGATAAAAAGAAGTTATAAGTATTTAGAAAAGTGAGGAAGTAAAGTAAGAAAAGAAGATGGAACTACTGTTTTAGAATAACTAAAACTTAGAGATAAAAAGAAGTTATAAGTATTTAGAAAAGTGAGGAAGTAAAGTAAGAAAAGAAGATGGAACTACTGTTTTAGAATAACTAAAACTTAGAGATAAAAAGAAGTTATGAGTATTTAGAAAAGTGAGGAAGTAAAGTAAGAAAAGAAGATGGAATTTCAGAATTTAGAATAACTAAAACTTAGAGATAAAAAGAAGTTATAAGTATTTAGAAAAGTGAGGAAGTAAAGTAAGAAAAGAAGATGGAACTACTGTTTTAGAATAACTAAAACTTAGAGATAAAAAGAAGTTATAAGTATTTAGAAAAGTGAGGAAGTAAAGTAAGAAAAGAAGATGGAATTTCAGAATTTAGAATTACTAAAACTTAGAGATAAAAAGAAGTTATGAGTATTTAGAAAAGTGAGGAAGTAAAGTAAGAAAAGAAGATGGAACTACTGTTTTAGAATAACTAAAACTTAGAGATAAAAAGAAGTTATAAGTATTTAGAAAAGTGAGGAAGTAAAGTAAGAAAAGAAGATGGAATTACTGTTTTAGAATAACTAAAACTTAGAGATAAAAAGAAGTTATAAGTATTTAGAAAAGTAAGGGAGTAAAGTAAGAAAAGAAGATGGAACTACTGTTTTAGAATAACTAAACTTAGAGATAAAAAGAAGTTATAAGTATTTAGAAAAGTGAGGAAGTAAAGTAAGAAAAGAAGATGGAATTACTGTTTTAGAATAACTAAAACTTAGAGATAAAAAGAAGTTATAAGTATTTAGAAAAGTGAGGAAGTAAAGTAAGAAAAGAAGATGGAACTACTGTTTTAGAATAACTAAAACTTAGAGATAAAAAGAAGTTATAAGTATTTAGAAAAGTGAGGAAGTAAAGTAAGAAAAGAAGATGGAACTACTGTTTTAGAATAACTAAAACTTAGAGATAAAAAGAAGTTATGAGTATTTAGAAAAGTGAGGAAGTAAAGTAAGAAAAGAAGATGGAATTTTTTAGAATAACTAAAACTTAGAGATAAAAAGAAGTTATAAGTATTTAGAAAAGTGAGGAAGTAAAGTAAGAAAAGAAGATGGAACTACTGTTTTAGAATAACTAAAACTTAGAGATAAAAAGAAGTTATAAGTATTTAGAAAAGTGAGGAAGTAAAGTAAGAAAAGAAGATGGAATTTCAGAATTTAGAATTACTAAAACTTAGAGATAAAAAGAAGTTATGAGTATTTAGAAAAGTGAGGAAGTAAAGTAAGAAAAGAAGATGGAACTACTGTTTTAGAATAACTAAAACTTAGAGATAAAAAGAAGTTATAAGTATTTAGAAAAGTGAGGAAGTAAAGTAAGAAAAGAAGATGGAATTACTGTTTTAGAATAACTAAAACTTAGAGATAAAAAGAAGTTATAAGTATTTAGAAAAGTGAGGAAGTAAAGTAAGAAAAGAAGATGGAACTACTGTTTTAGAATAACTAAAACTTAGAGATAAAAAGAAGTTATAAGTATTTAGAAAAGTGAGGAAGTAAAGTAAGAAAAGAAGATGGAATTACTGTTTTAGAATAACTAAAACTTAGAGATAAAAAGAAGTTATGAGTATTTAGAAAAGTGAGGAAGTAAAGTAAGAAAAGAAGATGGAATTTCAGAATTTAGAATAACTAAAACTTAGAGATAAAAAGAAGTTATAAGTATTTAGAAAAGTAAAAATTTATAAGTATTTAGAAAAGTGAGGAAGTAAAGTAAGAAAAGAAGATGGAACTACTGTTTTAGAATAACTAAAACTTAGAGATAAAAAGAAGTTATGAGTATTTAGAAAAGTGAGGAAGTAAAGTAAGAAAAGAAGATGGAACTACTGTTTTAGAATTACTAAAACTTAGAGATAAAAAGAAGTTATAAGTATTTAGAAAAGTGAGGAAGTAAAGTAAGAAAAGAAGATGGAACTACTGTTTTAGAATAACTAAACTTAGAGATAAAAAGAAGTTATAAGTATTTAGAAAAGTGAGGAAGTAAAGTAAGAAAAGAAGATGGAATTACTGTTTTAGAATAACTAAAACTTAGAGATAAAAAGAAGTTATAAGTATTTAGAAAAGTGAGGAAGTAAAGTAAGAAAAGAAGATGGAACTACTGTTTTAGAATAACTAAAACTTAGAGATAAAAAGAAGTTATAAGTATTTAGAAAAGTGAGGAAGTAAAGTAAGAAAAGAAGATGGAACTACTGTTTTAGAATAACTAAAACTTAGAGATAAAAAGAAGTTATGAGTATTTAGAAAAGTGAGGAAGTAAAGTAAGAAAAGAAGATGGAATTTCAGAATTTAGAATAACTAAAACTTAGAGATAAAAAGAAGTTATAAGTATTTAGAAAAGTGAGGAAGTAAAGTAAGAAAAGAAGATGGAACTACTGTTTTAGAATAACTAAAACTTAGAGATAAAAAGAAGTTATAAGTATTTAGAAAAGTGAGGAAGTAAAGTAAGAAAAGAAGATGGAATTTCAGAATTTAGAATTACTAAAACTTAGAGATAAAAAGAAGTTATGAGTATTTAGAAAAGTGAGGAAGTAAAGTAAGAAAAGAAGATGGAACTACTGTTTTAGAATAACTAAAACTTAGAGATAAAAAGAAGTTATAAGTATTTAGAAAAGTGAGGAAGTAAAGTAAGAAAAGAAGATGGAATTACTGTTTTAGAATAACTAAAACTTAGAGATAAAAAGAAGTTATAAGTATTTAGAAAAGTGAGGAAGTAAAGTAAGAAAAGAAGATGGAACTACTGTTTTAGAATAACTAAAACTTAGAGATAAAAAGAAGTTATAAGTATTTAGAAAAGTGAGGAAGTAAAGTAAGAAAAGAAGATGGAACTACTGTTTTAGAATAACTAAAACTTAGAGATAAAAAGAAGTTATGAGTATTTAGAAAAGTGAGGAAGTAAAGTAAGAAAAGAAGATGGAATTTCAGAATTTAGAATAACTAAAACTTAGAGATAAAAAGAAGTTATAAGTATTTAGAAAAGTGAGGAAGTAAAGTAAGAAAAGAAGATGGAATATCAGAATTTAGAATTACTAAAACTTAGAGATAAAAAGAAGTTATGAGTATTTAGAAAAGTGAGGAAGTAAAGTAAGAAAAGAAGATGGAACTACAGTTTTAGAATACTAAAACTTAGAGATAAAAAGAAGTTATGAGTATTTAGAAAAGTGAGGAAGTAAAGTAAGAAAAGAAGATGGAACTACTGTTTTAGAATAACTAAAACTTAGAGATAAAAAGAAGTTATGAGTATTTAGAAAAGTGAGGAAGTAAAGTAAGAAAAGAAGATGGAACTACTTTTAGAATTACTAAAACTTAGAGATAAAAAGAAGTTATAAGTATTTAGAAAAGTGAGGAAGTAAAGTAAGAAAAGAAGATGGAATTTCAGAATTTAGAATAACTAAAACTTAGAGATAAAAAGAAGTTATGAGTATTTAGAAAAGTGAGGAAGTAAAGTAAGAAAAGAAGATTGAACTACTGTTTTAGAATTACTAAAACTTAGAGATAAAAAGAAGTTATAAGTATTTAGAAAAGTGAGGAAGTAAAGTAAGAAAAGAAGATGGAACTACTGTTTTAGAATAACTAAAACTTAGAGATAAAAAGAAGTTATGAGTATTTAGAAAAGTGAGGAAGTAAAGTAAGAAAAGAAGATGGAACTACTGTTTTAGAATTACTAAAACTTAGAGATAAAAAGAAGTTATAAGTATTTAGAAAAGTGAGGAAGTAAAGTAAGAAAAGAAGATGGAACTACTGTTTTAGAATAACTAAAACTTAGAGATAAAAAGAAGTTATAAGTATTTAGAAAAGTGAGGAAGTAAAGTAAGAAAAGAAGATGGAATTTCAGAATTTAGAATTACTAAAACTTAGAGATAAAAAGAAGTTATAAGTATTTAGAAAAGTGAGGAAGTAAAGTAAGAAAAGAAGATGGAACTACTGTTTTAGAATTACTAAAACTTAGAGATAAAAAGAAGTTATAAGTATTTAGAAAAGTGAGGAAGTAAAGTAAGAAAAGAAGATGGAATTTCAGAATTTAGAATACTAAAACTTAGAGATAAAAAGAAGTTATAAGTATTTAGAAAAGTGAGGAAGTAAAGTAAGAAAAGAAGATGGAACTACTGTTTTAGAATAACTAAAACTTAGAGATAAAAAGAAGTTATGAGTATTTAGAAAAGTGAGGAAGTAAAGTAAGAAAAGAAGATGGAATATCAGAATTTAGAATTACTAAAACTTAGAGATAAAAAGAAGTTATAAGTATTTAGAAAAGTGAGGAAGTAAAGTAAGAAAAGAAGATGGAATTTCAGAATTTAGAATTACTAAAACTTAGAGATAAAAAGAAGTTATAAGTATTTAGAAAAGTGAGGAAGTAAAGTAAGAAAAGAAGATGGAATATCAGAATTTAGAATTACTAAAACTTAGAGATAAAAAGAAGTTATGAGTATTTAGAAAAGTGAGGAAGTAAAGTAAGAAAAGAAGATGGAATATCAGAATTTAGAATTACTAAAACTTAGAGATAAAAAGAAGTTATAAGTATTTAGAAAAGTGAGGAAGTAAAGTAAGAAAAGAAGATGGAATATCAGAATTTAGAATTACTAAAACTTAGAGATAAAAAGAAGTTATGAGTATTTAGAAAAGTGAGGAAGTAAAGTAAGAAAAGAAGATGGAATTTCAGAATTTAGAATACTAAAACTTAGAGATAAAAAGAAGTTATAAGTATTTAGAAAAGTGAGGAAGTAAAGTAAGAAAAGAAGATGGAACTACTGTTTTAGAATTACTAAAACTTAGAGATAAAAAGAAGTTATAAGTATTTAGAAAAGTGAGGAAGTAAAGTAAGAAAAGAAGATGGAACTACTGTTTTAGAATAACTAAAACTTAGAGATAAAAAGAAGTTATAAGTATTTAGAAAAGTGAGGAAGTAAAGTAAGAAAAGAAGATGGAACTACTGTTTTAGAATTACTAAAACTTAGAGATAAAAAGAAGTTATGAGTATTTAGAAAAGTGAGGAAGTAAAGTAAGAAAAGAAGATGGAACTACTGTTTTAGAATTACTAAAACTTAGAGATAAAAAGAAGTTATAAGTATTTAGAAAAGTGAGGAAGTAAAGTAAGAAAAGAAGATGGAACTACTGTTTTAGAATAACTAAAACTTAGAGATAAAAAGAATTTATAAGTATTTAGAAAAGTGAGGAAGTAAAGTAAGAAAAGAAGATGGAATTTCAGAATTTAGAATTACTAAAACTTAGAGATAAAAAGAAGTTATAAGTATTTAGAAAAGTGAGGAAGTAAAGTAAGAAAAGAAGATGGAACTACTGTTTTAGAATAACTAAAACTTAGAGATAAAAAGAAGTTATAAGTATTTAGAAAAGTGAGGAAGTAAAGTAAGAAAAGAAGATGGAACTACTGTTTTAGAATAACTAAAACTTAGAGATAAAAAGAAGTTATAAGTATTTAGAAAAGTGAGGAAGTAAAGTAAGAAAAGAAGATGGAACTACTGTTTTAGAATAACTAAAACTTAGAGATAAAAAGAAGTTATAAGTATTTAGAAAAGTGAGGAAGTAAAGTAAGAAAAGAAGATTGAACTACTGTTTTAGAATTACTAAAACTTAGAGATAAAAAGAAGTTATAAGTATTTAGAAAAGTGAGGAAGTAAAGTAAGAAAAGAAGATTGAACTACTGTTTTAGAATTACTAAAACTTAGAGATAAAAAGAAGTTATAAGTATTTAGAAAAGTGAGGAAGTAAAGTAAGAAAAGAAGATGGAATTTCAGAATTTAGAATTACTAAAACTTAGAGATAAAAAGAAGTTATAAGTATTTAGAAAAGTGAGGAAGTAAAGTAAGAAAAGAAGATGGAATTTCACAATTTAGAATAACTAAAACTTAGAGATAAAAAGAAGTTATGAGTATTTAGAAAATTGAGGAAGTAAAGTAAGAAAAGAAGATGGAACTACTGTTTTAGAATAACTAAAACTTAGAGATAAAAAGAAGTTATAAGTATTTAGAAAAGTGAGGAAGTAAAGTAAGAAAAGAAGATGGAACTACTGTTTTAGAATTACTAAAACTTAGAGATAAAAAGAAGTTATGAGTATTTAGAAAAGTGAGGAAGTAAAGTAAGAAAAGAAGATGGAATTACTGTTTTAGAATAACTAAAACTTAGAGATAAAAAGAAGTTATAAGTATTTAGAAAAGTAAGGGAGTAAAGTAAGAAAAGAAGATGGAACTACTGTTTTAGAATAACTAAACTTAGAGATAAAAAGAAGTTATAAGTATTTAGAAAAGTGAGGAAGTAAAGTAAGAAAAGAAGATGGAATTACTGTTTTAGAATAACTAAAACTTAGAGATAAAAAGAAGTTATAAGTATTTAGAAAAGTGAGGAAGTAAAGTAAGAAAAGAAGATGGAACTACTGTTTTAGAATAACTAAAACTTAGAGATAAAAAGAAGTTATAAGTATTTAGAAAAGTGAGGAAGTAAAGTAAGAAAAGAAGATGGAATTACGGTTTTTAGAATAACTAAAACTTAGAGATAAAAAGAAGTTATGAGTATTTAGAAAAGTGAGGAAGTAAAGTAAGAAAAGAAGATGGAATATCAGAATTTAGAATTACTAAAACTTAGAGATAAAAAGAAGTTATAAGTATTTAGAAAAGTGAGGAAGTAAAGTAAGAAAAGAAGATGGAATATCAGAATTTAGAATTACTAAAACTTAGAGATAAAAAGAAGTTATAAGTATTTAGAAAAGTGAGGAAGTAAAGTAAGAAAAGAAGATGGAACTACTGTTTTAGAATAACTAAAACTTAGAGATAAAAAGAAGTTATAAGTATTTAGAAAAGTGAGGAAGTAAAGTAAGAAAAGAAGATGTAATTACGGTTTTTAGAATTACTAAAACTTAGAGATAAAAAGAAGTTATAAGTATTTAGAAAAGTGAGGAAGTAAAGTAAGAAAAGAAGATGGAACTACTGTTTTAGAATTACTAAAACTTAGAGATAAAAAGAAGTTATAAGTATTTAGAAAAGTGAGGAAGTAAAGTAAGAAAAGAAGATGGAACTACTGTTTTAGAATAACTAAAACTTAGAGATAAAATGAAGTTATAAGTATTTAGAAAAGTGAGGAAGTAAAGTAAGAAAAGAAGATGGAATTACTGTTTTAGAATAACTAAAACTTAGAGATAAAAAGAAGTTATAAGTATTTAGAAAAGTGAGGAAGTAAAGTAAGAAAAGAAGATGGAACTACTGTTTTAGAATAACTAAAACTTAGAGATAAAAAGAAGTTATAAGTATTTAGAAAAGTGAGGAAGTAAAGTAAGAAAAGAAGATGGAACTACTGTTTTAGAATAACTAAAACTTAGAGATAAAAAGAAGTTATGAGTATTTAGAAAAGTGAGGAAGTAAAGTAAGAAAAGAAGATGGAATTTCAGAATTTAGAATAACTAAAACTTAGAGATAAAAAGAAGTTATAAGTATTTAGAAAAGTGAGGAAGTAAAGTAAGAAAAGAAGATGGAACTACTGTTTTAGAATAACTAAAACTTAGAGATAAAAAGAAGTTATAAGTATTTAGAAAAGTGAGGAAGTAAAGTAAGAAAAGAAGATGGAATTTCAGAATTTAGAATTACTAAAACTTAGAGATAAAAAGAAGTTATGAGTATTTAGAAAAGTGAGGAAGTAAAGTAAGAAAAGAAGATGGAACTACTGTTTTAGAATAACTAAAACTTAGAGATAAAAAGAAGTTATAAGTATTTAGAAAAGTGAGGAAGTAAAGTAAGAAAAGAAGATGGAATTACTGTTTTAGAATAACTAAAACTTAGAGATAAAAAGAAGTTATAAGTATTTAGAAAAGTGAGGAAGTAAAGTAAGAAAAGAAGATGGAACTACTGTTTTAGAATAACTAAAACTTAGAGATAAAAAGAAGTTATAAGTATTTAGAAAAGTGAGGAAGTAAAGTAAGAAAAGAAGATGGAACTACTGTTTTAGAATAACTAAAACTTAGAGATAAAAAGAAGTTATGAGTATTTAGAAAAGTGAGGAAGTAAAGTAAGAAAAGAAGATGGAATTTCAGAATTTAGAATAACTAAAACTTAGAGATAAAAAGAAGTTATAAGTATTTAGAAAAGTGAGGAAGTAAAGTAAGAAAAGAAGATGGAACTACTGTTTTAGAATTACTAAAACTTAGAGATAAAAAGAAGTTATGAGTATTTAGAAAAGTGAGGAAGTAAAGTAAGAAAAGAAGATGGAATTACTGTTTTAGAATAACTAAAACTTAGAGATAAAAAGAAGTTATAAGTATTTAGAAAAGTAAGGGAGTAAAGTAAGAAAAGAAGATGGAACTACTGTTTTAGAATAACTAAACTTAGAGATAAAAAGAAGTTATAAGTATTTAGAAAAGTGAGGAAGTAAAGTAAGAAAAGAAGATGGAATTACTGTTTTAGAATAACTAAAACTTAGAGATAAAAAGAAGTTATAAGTATTTAGAAAAGTGAGGAAGTAAAGTAAGAAAAGAAGATGGAACTACTGTTTTAGAATAACTAAAACTTAGAGATAAAAAGAAGTTATAAGTATTTAGAAAAGTGAGGAAGTAAAGTAAGAAAAGAAGATGGAACTACTGTTTTAGAATAACTAAAACTTAGAGATAAAAAGAAGTTATGAGTATTTAGAAAAGTGAGGAAGTAAAGTAAGAAAAGAAGATGGAATTTCAGAATTTAGAATAACTAAAACTTAGAGATAAAAAGAAGTTATAAGTATTTAGAAAAGTGAGGAAGTAAAGTAAGAAAAGAAGATGGAACTACTGTTTTAGAATAACTAAAACTTAGAGATAAAAAGAAGTTATAAGTATTTAGAAAAGTGAGGAAGTAAAGTAAGAAAAGAAGATGGAATTTCAGAATTTAGAATTACTAAAACTTAGAGATAAAAAGAAGTTATGAGTATTTAGAAAAGTGAGGAAGTAAAGTAAGAAAAGAAGATGGAACTACTGTTTTAGAATAACTAAAACTTAGAGATAAAAAGAAGTTATAAGTATTTAGAAAAGTGAGGAAGTAAAGTAAGAAAAGAAGATGGAATTACTGTTTTAGAATAACTAAAACTTAGAGATAAAAAGAAGTTATAAGTATTTAGAAAAGTGAGGAAGTAAAGTAAGAAAAGAAGATGGAACTACTGTTTTAGAATAACTAAAACTTAGAGATAAAAAGAAGTTATAAGTATTTAGAAAAGTGAGGAAGTAAAGTAAGAAAAGAAGATGGAACTACTGTTTTAGAATAACTAAAACTTAGAGATAAAAAGAAGTTATGAGTATTTAGAAAAGTGAGGAAGTAAAGTAAGAAAAGAAGATGGAATTTCAGAATTTAGAATAACTAAAACTTAGAGATAAAAAGAAGTTATAAGTATTTAGAAAAGTGAGGAAGTAAAGTAAGAAAAGAAGATGGAATATCAGAATTTAGAATTACTAAAACTTAGAGATAAAAAGAAGTTATAAGTATTTAGAAAAGTGAGGAAGTAAAGTAAGAAAAGAAGATGGAATTTCAGAATTTAGAATACTAAAACTTAGAGATAAAAAGAAGTTATAAGTATTTAGAAAAGTGAGGAAGTAAAGTAAGAAAAGAAGATGGAACTACTGTTTTAGAATAACTAAAACTTAGAGATAAAAAGAAGTTATGAGTATTTAGAAAAGTGAGGAAGTAAAGTAAGAAAAGAAGATGGAACTACTGTTTTAGAATTACTAAAACTTAGAGATAAAAAGAAGTTATAAGTATTTAGAAAAGTGAGGAAGTAAAGTAAGAAAAGAAGATGGAATTTCAGAATTTAGAATAACTAAAACTTAGAGATAAAAAGAAGTTATGAGTATTTAGAAAAGTGAGGAAGTAAAGTAAGAAAAGAAGATTGAACTACTGTTTTAGAATTACTAAAACTTAGAGATAAAAAGAATTTATAAGTATTTAGAAAAGTGAGGAAGTAAAGTAAGAAAAGAAGATGGAACTACTGTTTTAGAATAACTAAAACTTAGAGATAAAAAGAAGTTATGAGTATTTAGAAAAGTGAGGAAGTAAAGTAAGAAAAGAAGATGGAACTACTGTTTTAGAATTACTAAAACTTAGAGATAAAAAGAAGTTATAAGTATTTAGAAAAGTGAGGAAGTAAAGTAAGAAAAGAAGATGGAACTACTGTTTTAGAATAACTAAAACTTAGAGATAAAAAGAAGTTATAAGTATTTAGAAAAGTGAGGAAGTAAAGTAAGAAAAGAAGATGGAATTTCAGAATTTAGAATTACTAAAACTTAGAGATAAAAAGAATTTATAAGTATTTAGAAAAGTGAGGAAGTAAAGTAAGAAAAGAAGATGGAACTACTGTTTTAGAATAACTAAAACTTAGAGATAAAAAGAAGTTATAAGTATTTAGAAAAGTGAGGAAGTAAAGTAAGAAAAGAAGATGGAATATCAGAATTTAGAATTACTAAAACTTAGAGATAAAAAGAAGTTGTGAGTATTTAGAAAAGTGAGGAAGTAAAGTAAGAAAAGAAGATGGAATTTCAGAATTTAGAATACTAAAACTTAGAGATAAAAAGAAGTTATAAGTATTTAGAAAAGTGAGGAAGTAAAGTAAGAAAAGAAGATGGAACTACTGTTTTAGAATAACTAAAACTTAGAGATAAAAAGAAGTTATAAGTATTTAGAAAAGTGAGGAAGTAAAGTAAGAAAAGAAGATGGAACTACTGTTTTAGAATAACTAAAACTTAGAGATAAAAAGAAGTTATGAGTATTTAGAAAAGTGAGGAAGTAAAGTAAGAAAAGAAGATGGAATTTCAGAATTTAGAATAACTAAAACTTAGAGATAAAAAGAAGTTATAAGTATTTAGAAAAGTGAGGAAGTAAAGTAAGAAAAGAAGATGGAACTACTGTTTTAGAATAACTAAAACTTAGAGATAAAAAGAAGTTATAAGTATTTAGAAAAGTGAGGAAGTAAAGTAAGAAAAGAAGATGGAATTTCAGAATTTAGAATTACTAAAACTTAGAGATAAAAAGAAGTTATGAGTATTTAGAAAAGTGAGGAAGTAAAGTAAGAAAAGAAGATGGAACTACTGTTTTAGAATTACTAAAACTTAGAGATAAAAAGAAGTTATAAGTATTTAGAAAAGTGAGGAAGTAAAGTAAGAAAAGAAGATGGAACTACTGTTTTAGAATAACTAAAACTTAGAGATAAAAAGAATTTATAAGTATTTAGAAAAGTGAGGAAGTAAAGTAAGAAAAGAAGATGGAACTACTGTTTTAGAATAACTAAAACTTAGAGATAAAAAGAATTTATAAGTATTTAGAAAAGTGAGGAAGTAAAGTAAGAAAAGAAGATTGAACTACTGTTTTAGAATTACTAAAACTTAGAGATAAAAAGAAGTTATAAGTATTTAGAAAAGTGAGGAAGTAAAGTAAGAAAAGAAGATTGAACTACTGTTTTAGAATTACTAAAACTTAGAGATAAAAAGAAGTTATAAGTATTTAGAAAAGTGAGGAAGTAAAGTAAGAAAAGAAGATGGAACTACTGTTTTAGAATAACTAAAACTTAGAGATAAAAAGAAGTTATAAGTATTTAGAAAAGTGAGGAAGTAAAGTAAGAAAAGAAGATGGAACTACTGTTTTAGAATTACTAAAACTTAGAGATAAAAAGAAGTTATAAGTATTTAGAAAAGTGAGGAAGTAAAGTAAGAAAAGAAGATGGAATTTCAGAATTTAGAATAACTAAAACTTAGAGATAAAAAGAAGTTATGAGTATTTAGAAAAGTGAGGAAGTAAAGTAAGAAAAGAAGATTGAACTACTGTTTTAGAATTACTAAAACTTAGAGATAAAAAGAATTTATAAGTATTTAGAAAAGTGAGGAAGTAAAGTAAGAAAAGAAGATGGAACTACTGTTTTAGAATAACTAAAACTTAGAGATAAAAAGAAGTTATGAGTATTTAGAAAAGTGAGGAAGTAAAGTAAGAAAATAAGATGGAACTACTGTTTTAGAATTACTAAAACTTAGAGATAAAAAGAAGTTATAAGTATTTAGAAAAGTGAGGAAGTAAAGTAAGAAAAGAAGATGGAATTTCAGAATTTAGAATAACTAAAACTTAGAGATAAAAAGAAGTTATGAGTATTTAGAAAAGTGAGGAAGTAAAGTAAGAAAAGAAGATGGAACTACTGTTTTAGAATAACTAAAACTTAGAGATAAAAAGAAGTTATGAGTATTTAGAAAATTGAGGAAGTAAAGTAAGAAAAGAAGATGGAACTACTGTTTTAGAATAACTAAAACTTAGAGATAAAAAGAAGTTATAAGTATTTAGAAAAGTGAGGAAGTAAAGTAAGAAAAGAAGATGGAACTACTGTTTTAGAATTACTAAAACTTAGAGATAAAAAGAAGTTATGAGTATTTAGAAAAGTGAGGAAGTAAAGTAAGAAAAGAAGATGGAATTACTGTTTTAGAATAACTAAAACTTAGAGATAAAAAGAAGTTATAAGTATTTAGAAAAGTAAGGGAGTAAAGTAAGAAAAGAAGATGGAACTACTGTTTTAGAATAACTAAACTTAGAGATAAAAAGAAGTTATAAGTATTTAGAAAAGTGAGGAAGTAAAGTAAGAAAAGAAGATGGAATTTCAGAATTTAGAATTACTAAAACTTAGAGATAAAAAGAAGTTATAAGTATTTAGAAAAGTGAGGAAGTAAAGTAAGAAAAGAAGATGGAACTACTGTTTTAGAATAACTAAAACTTAGAGATAAAAAGAAGTTATAAGTATTTAGAAAAGTGAGGAAGTAAAGTAAGAAAAGAAGATGGAACTACTGTTTTAGAATAACTAAAACTTAGAGATAAAAAGAAGTTATAAGTATTTAGAAAAGTGAGGAAGTAAAGTAAGAAAAGAAGATGGAACTACTGTTTTAGAATTACTAAAACTTAGAGATAAAAAGAAGTTATAAGTATTTAGAAAAGTGAGGAAGTAAAGTAAGAAAAGAAGATGGAACTACTGTTTTAGAATTACTAAAACTTAGAGATAAAAAGAAGTTATGAGTATTTAGAAAAGTGAGGAAGTAAAGTAAGAAAAGAAGATGGAATTACTGCTTTAGAATAACTAAAACTTAGAGATAAAAAGAAGTTATAAGTATTTAGAAAAGTGAGGAAGTAAAGTAAGAAAAGAAGATGGAATATCAGAATTTAGAATTACTAAAACTTAGAGATAAAAAGAAGTTATAAGTATTTAGAAAAGTGAGGAAGTAAAGTAAGAAAAGAAGATGGAACTACTGTTTTAGAATTACTAAAACTTAGAGATAAAAAGAAGTTATGAGTATTTAGAAAAGTGAGGAAGTAAAGTAAGAAAAGAAGATGGAACTACTGTTTTAGAATTACTAAAACTTAGAGATAAAAAGAAGTTATAAGTATTTAGAAAAGTGAGGAAGTAAAGTAAGAAAAGAAGATGGAATTACTGCTTTAGAATAACTAAAACTTAGAGATAAAAAGAAGTTATAAGTATTTAGAAAAGTGAGGAAGTAAAGTAAGAAAAGAAGATGGAATTACTGTTTTAGAATAACTAAAACTTAGAGATAATAAGAATTTATAAGTATTTAGAAAAGTGAGGAAGTAAAGTAAGAAAAGAAGATGGAATTTCAGAATTTAGAATTACTAAAACTTAGAGATAAAAAGAAGTTATAAGTATTTAGAAAAGTGAGGAAGTAAAGTAAGAAAAGAAGATGGAACTACTGTTTTAGAATAACTAAAACTTAGAGATAAAAAGAAGTTATGAGTATTTAGAAAAGTGAGGAAGTAAAGTAAGAAAAGAAGATGGAATTACTGCTTTAGAATAACTAAAACTTAGAGATAAAAAGAAGTTATAAGTATTTAGAAAAGTGAGGAAGTAAAGTAAGAAAAGAAGATGGAACTAATGTTTTAGAATAACTAAAACTTAGAGATAAAAAGAATTTATAAGTATTTAGAAAAGTGAGGAAGTAAAGTAAGAAAAGAAGATGGAACTACTGTTTTAGAATTACTAAAACTTAGAGATAAAAAGAAGTTATAAGTATTTAGAAAAGTGAGGAAGTAAAGTAAGAAAAGAAGATGGAACTACTGTTTTAGAATTACTAAAACTTAGAGATAAAAAGAAGTTATAAGTATTTAGAAAAGTGAGGAAGTAAAGTAAGAAAAGAAGATGGAACTACTGTTTTAGAATAACTAAAACTTAGAGATAAAAAGAAGTTATAAGTATTTAGAAAAGTGAGGAAGTAAAGTAAGAAAAGAAGATGGAACTACTGTTTTAGAATTACTAAAACTTAGAGATAAAAAGAATTTATAAGTATTTAGAAAAGTGAGGAAGTAAAGTAAGAAAAGAAGATGGAACTACTGTTTTAGAATAACTAAAACTTAGAGATAAAAAGAAGTTATGAGTATTTAGAAAAGTGAGGAAGTAAAGTAAGAAAAGAAGATGGAATTTCAGAATTTAGAATTACTAAAACTTAGAGATAAAAAGAAGTTATAAGTATTTAGAAAAGTGAGGAAGTAAAGTAAGAAAAGAAGATGGAATTACTGTTTTAGAATAACTAAAACTTAGAGATAATAAGAATTTATAAGTATTTAGAAAAGTGAGGAAGTAAAGTAAGAAAAGAAGATGGAATTTCAGAATTTAGAATTACTAAAACTTAGAGATAAAAAGAAGTTATAAGTATTTAGAAAAGTGAGGAAGTAAAGTAAGAAAAGAAGATTGAACTACTGTTTTAGAATTACTAAAACTTAGAGATAATAAGAATTTATAAGTATTTAGAAAAGTGAGGAAGTAAAGTAAGAAAAGAAGATGGAATTACGGTTTTTAGAATTACTAAAACTTAGAGATAAAAAGAAGTTATGAGTATTTAGAAAAGTGAGGAAGTAAAGTAAGAAAAGAAGATGGAATTTCAGCTTTTAGAATTACTAAAACTTAGAGATAAAAAGAAGTTATAAGTATTTAGAAAAGTGAGGAAGTAAAGTAAGAAAAGAAGATGGAATTACGGTTTTTAGAATTACTAAAACTTAGAGATAAAAAGAATTTATAAGTATTTAGAAAAGTGAGGAAGTAAAGTAAGAAAAGAAGATGGAACTACTGTTTTAGAATAACTAAAACTTAGAGATAAAAAGAAGTTATGAGTATTTAGAAAAGTGAGGAAGTAAAGTAAGAAAAGAAGATTGAACTACTGTTTTAGAATTACTAAAACTTAGAGATAAAAAGAATTTATAAGTATTTAGAAAAGTGAGGAAGTAAAGTAAGAAAAGAAGATGGAATTTCAGCTTTTAGAATTACTAAAACTTAGAGATAAAAAGAAGTTATAAGTATTTAGAAAAGTGAGGAAGTAAAGTAAGAAAAGAAGATTTAATTACGGTTTTTAGAATAACTAAAACTTAGAGATAAAAAGAAGTTATGAGTATTTAGAAAAGTGAGGAAGTAAAGTAAGAAAAGAAGATGGAATTAACGTTTTAGAATTACTAAAACTTAGAGATAAAAAGAAGTTATAAGTATTTAGAAAAGTGAGGAAGTAAAGTAAGAAAAGAAGATGGAATTACGGTTTTTAGAATAACTAAAACTTAGAGATAAAAAGAAGTTATGAGTATTTAGAAAAGTGAGGAAGTAAAGTAAGAAAAGAAGATGGAATATCAGAATTTAGAATTACTAAAACTTAGAGATAAAAAGAAGTTATAAGTATTTAGAAAAGTGAGGAAGTAAAGTAAGAAAAGAAGATTTAATTACGGTTTTTAGAATAACTAAAACTTAGAGATAAAAAGAAGTTATGAGTATTTAGAAAAGTGAGGAAGTAAAGTAAGAAAAGAAGATGGAATTAACGTTTTAGAATTACTAAAACTTAGAGATAAAAAGAAGTTATAAGTATTTAGAAAAGTGAGGAAGTAAAGTAAGAAAAGAAGATTTAATTACGGTTTTTAGAATAACTAAAACTTAGAGATAAAAAGAAGTTATGAGTATTTAGAAAAGTGAGGAAGTAAAGTAAGAAAAGAAGATGGAATTAACGTTTTAGAATTACTAAAACTTAGAGATAAAAAGAAGTTATAAGTATTTAGAAAAGTGAGGAAGTAAAGTAAGAAAAGAAGATGGAATTACGGTTTTTAGAATAACTAAAACTTAGAGATAAAAAGAAGTTATGAGTATTTAGAAAAGTGAGGAAGTAAAGTAAGAAAAGAAGATGGAATTTCAGCTTTTAGAATTACTAAAACTTAGAGATAAAAAGAAGTTATAAGTATTTAGAAAAGTGAGGAAGTAAAGTAAGAAAAGAAGATGGAACTACTGTTTTAGAATTACTAAAACTTAGAGATAAAAAGAAGTTATAAGTATTTAGAAAAGTGAGGAAGTAAAGTAAGAAAAGAAGATGGAATTTCAGAATTTAGAATTACTAAAACTTAGAGATAAAAAGAAGTTATAAGTATTTAGAAAAGTGAGGAAGTAAAGTAAGAAAAGAAGATGGAATATCAGAATTTAGAATTACTAAAACTTAGAGATAAAAAGAAGTTATAAGTATTTAGAAAAGTGAGGAAGTAAAGTAAGAAAAGAAGATGGAACTAATGTTTTAGAATAACTAAAACTTAGAGATAAAAAGAATTTATAAGTATTTAGAAAAGTGAGGAAGTAAAGTAAGAAAAGAAGATGGAACTACTGTTTTAGAATTACTAAAACTTAGAGATAAAAAGAAGTTATAAGTATTTAGAAAAGTGAGGAAGTAAAGTAAGAAAAGAAGATGGAACTACTGTTTTAGAATTACTAAAACTTAGAGATAAAAAGAAGTTATAAGTATTTAGAAAAGTGAGGAAGTAAAGTAAGAAAAGAAGATGGAACTACTGTTTTAGAATAACTAAAACTTAGAGATAAAAAGAAGTTATAAGTATTTAGAAAAGTGAGGAAGTAAAGTAAGAAAAGAAGATGGAACTACTGTTTTAGAATTACTAAAACTTAGAGATAAAAAGAATTTATAAGTATTTAGAAAAGTGAGGAAGTAAAGTAAGAAAAGAAGATGGAACTACTGTTTTAGAATAACTAAAACTTAGAGATAAAAAGAAGTTATGAGTATTTAGAAAAGTGAGGAAGTAAAGTAAGAAAAGAAGATGGAATTTCAGAATTTAGAATTACTAAAACTTAGAGATAAAAAGAAGTTATAAGTATTTAGAAAAGTGAGGAAGTAAAGTAAGAAAAGAAGATGGAATTACTGTTTTAGAATAACTAAAACTTAGAGATAATAAGAATTTATAAGTATTTAGAAAAGTGAGGAAGTAAAGTAAGAAAAGAAGATGGAATTTCAGAATTTAGAATTACTAAAACTTAGAGATAAAAAGAAGTTATAAGTATTTAGAAAAGTGAGGAAGTAAAGTAAGAAAAGAAGATGGAATTACTGTTTTAGAATAACTAAAACTTAGAGATAATAAGAATTTATAAGTATTTAGAAAAGTGAGGAAGTAAAGTAAGAAAAGAAGATGGAATTACGGTTTTTAGAATTACTAAAACTTAGAGATAAAAAGAAGTTATGAGTATTTAGAAAAGTGAGGAAGTAAAGTAAGAAAAGAAGATGGAATTTCAGCTTTTAGAATTACTAAAACTTAGAGATAAAAAGAAGTTATAAGTATTTAGAAAAGTGAGGAAGTAAAGTAAGAAAAGAAGATGGAATTACGGTTTTTAGAATTACTAAAACTTAGAGATAAAAAGAATTTATAAGTATTTAGAAAAGTGAGGAAGTAAAGTAAGAAAAGAAGATGGAACTACTGTTTTAGAATAACTAAAACTTAGAGATAAAAAGAAGTTATGAGTATTTAGAAAAGTGAGGAAGTAAAGTAAGAAAAGAAGATTGAACTACTGTTTTAGAATTACTAAAACTTAGAGATAAAAAGAATTTATAAGTATTTAGAAAAGTGAGGAAGTAAAGTAAGAAAAGAAGATGGAATTTCAGCTTTTAGAATTACTAAAACTTAGAGATAAAAAGAAGTTATAAGTATTTAGAAAAGTGAGGAAGTAAAGTAAGAAAAGAAGATTTAATTACGGTTTTTAGAATAACTAAAACTTAGAGATAAAAAGAAGTTATGAGTATTTAGAAAAGTGAGGAAGTAAAGTAAGAAAAGAAGATGGAATTAACGTTTTAGAATTACTAAAACTTAGAGATAAAAAGAAGTTATAAGTATTTAGAAAAGTGAGGAAGTAAAGTAAGAAAAGAAGATGGAATTACGGTTTTTAGAATAACTAAAACTTAGAGATAAAAAGAAGTTATGAGTATTTAGAAAAGTGAGGAAGTAAAGTAAGAAAAGAAGATGGAATATCAGAATTTAGAATTACTAAAACTTAGAGATAAAAAGAAGTTATAAGTATTTAGAAAAGTGAGGAAGTAAAGTAAGAAAAGAAGATTTAATTACGGTTTTTAGAATAACTAAAACTTAGAGATAAAAAGAAGTTATGAGTATTTAGAAAAGTGAGGAAGTAAAGTAAGAAAAGAAGATGGAATTAACGTTTTAGAATTACTAAAACTTAGAGATAAAAAGAAGTTATAAGTATTTAGAAAAGTGAGGAAGTAAAGTAAGAAAAGAAGATTTAATTACGGTTTTTAGAATAACTAAAACTTAGAGATAAAAAGAAGTTATGAGTATTTAGAAAAGTGAGGAAGTAAAGTAAGAAAAGAAGATGGAATTAACGTTTTAGAATTACTAAAACTTAGAGATAAAAAGAAGTTATAAGTATTTAGAAAAGTGAGGAAGTAAAGTAAGAAAAGAAGATGGAATTACGGTTTTTAGAATAACTAAAACTTAGAGATAAAAAGAAGTTATGAGTATTTAGAAAAGTGAGGAAGTAAAGTAAGAAAAGAAGATGGAATTTCAGCTTTTAGAATTACTAAAACTTAGAGATAAAAAGAAGTTATAAGTATTTAGAAAAGTGAGGAAGTAAAGTAAGAAAAGAAGATGTAAGAAAAGAAGATGGAATTTCAGAATAGAATTACTAAAACAGAAAAGTGAGGAAGTAAAGTAGAAATAGAATAACTAAAACTTAGAGATAAAAAGAAGTTATAAGTATTTAGAAAAGTGAGGAAGTAAAGTAAGAAAAGAAGATAAAACTTAGAGATAAAAAGAAGTTATAAGTATTTAGGAATTATAGAATAACTAAAACTTAGAGATAAAAAGAAGTTATGAGTATTTAGAAAAGTGAGGAAGTAAAGTAAGAAAAGAAGATGGAATATCAGAATTTAGAATTACTAAAACTTAGAGATAAAAAGAAGTTATAAGTATTTAGAAAAGTGAGGAAGTAAAGTAAGAAAAGAAGATGGAACTACTGTTTTAGAATTACTAAAACTTAGAGATAAAAAGAATTTATAAGTATTTAGAAAAGTGAGGAAGTAAAGTAAGAAAAGAAGATGTAATTACGGTTTTTAGAATTACTAAAACTTAGAGATAAAAAGAAGTTATAAGTATTTAGAAAAGTGAGGAAGTAAAGTAAGAAAAGAAGATGGAATATCAGAATTTAGAATTACTAAAACTTAGAGATAAAAAGAATTTATAAGTATTTAGAAAAGTGAGGAAGTAAAGTAAGAAAAGAAGATGGAATATCAGAATTTAGAATTACTAAAACTTAGAGATAAAAAGAAGTTATAAGTATTTAGAAAAGTGAGGAAGTAAAGTAAGAAAAGAAGATGGAACTACTGTTTTAGAATAACTAAAACTTAGAGATAAAAAGAAGTTATGAGTATTTAGAAAAGTGAGGAAGTAAAGTAAGAAAAGAAGATGGAATTTCAGAATTTAGAATAACTAAAACTTAGAGATAAAAAGAAGTTATAAGTATTTAGAAAAGTGAGGAAGTAAAGTAAGAAAAGAAGATGGAACTACTGTTTTAGAATAACTAAAACTTAGAGATAAAAAGAAGTTATAAGTATTTAGAAAAGTGAGGAAGTAAAGTAAGAAAAGAAGATGGAACTACTGTTTTAGAATTACTAAAACTTAGAGATAAAAAGAAGTTATAAGTATTTAGAAAAGTGAGGAAGTAAAGTAAGAAAAGAAGATGGAACTACTGTTTTAGAATAACTAAAACTTAGAGATAAAAAGAAGTTATGAGTATTTAGAAAAGTGAGGAAGTAAAGTAAGAAAAGAAGATGGAACTACTGTTTTAGAATTACTAAAACTTAGAGATAAAAAGAAGTTATAAGTATTTAGAAAAGTGAGGAAGTAAAGTAAGAAAAGAAGATGGAATTTCAGAATTTAGAATAACTAAAACTTAGAGATAAAAAGAAGTTATGAGTATTTAGAAAAGTGAGGAAGTAAAGTAAGAAAAGAAGATTGAACTACTGTTTTAGAATTACTAAAACTTAGAGATAAAAAGAATTTATAAGTATTTAGAAAAGTGAGGAAGTAAAGTAAGAAAAGAAGATGGAACTACTGTTTTAGAATAACTAAAACTTAGAGATAAAAAGAAGTTATGAGTATTTAGAAAAGTGAGGAAGTAAAGTAAGAAAAGAAGATGGAACTACTGTTTTAGAATTACTAAAACTTAGAGATAAAAAGAAGTTATAAGTATTTAGAAAAGTGAGGAAGTAAAGTAAGAAAAGAAGATGGAATTTCAGAATTTAGAATAACTAAAACTTAGAGATAAAAAGAAGTTATGAGTATTTAGAAAAGTGAGGAAGTAAAGTAAGAAAAGAAGATGGAACTACTGTTTTAGAATAACTAAAACTTAGAGATAAAAAGAAGTTATGAGTATTTAGAAAATTGAGGAAGTAAAGTAAGAAAAGAAGATGGAATTTCAGAATTTAGAATTACTAAAACTTAGAGATAAAAAGAAGTTATGAGTATTTAGAAAAGTGAGGAAGTAAAGTAAGAAAAGAAGATGGAACTACTGTTTTAGAATAACTAAAACTTAGAGATAAAAAGAAGTTATGAGTATTTAGAAAAGTGAGGAAGTAAAGTAAGAAAAGAAGATGGAATTAACATTTTAGAATTACTAAAACTTAGAGATAAAAAGAAGTTATAAGTATTTAGAAAAGTGAGGAAGTAAAGTAAGAAAAGAAGATGGAATTACGGTTTTTAGAATAACTAAAACTTAGAGATAAAAAGAAGTTATAAGTATTTAGAAAAGTGAGGAAGTAAAGTAAGAAAAGAAGATGGAACTACTGTTTTAGAATTACTAAAACTTAGAGATAAAAAGAAGTTATAAGTATTTAGAAAAGTGAGGAAGTAAAGTAAGAAAAGAAGATGGAACTACTGTTTTAGAATAACTAAAACTTAGAGATAAAAAGAAGTTATAAGTATTTAGAAAAGTGAGGAAGTAAAGTAAGAAAAGAAGATGGAACTACTGTTTTAGAATTACTAAAACTTAGAGATAAAAAGAAGTTATAAGTATTTAGAAAAGTGAGGAAGTAAAGTAAGAAAAGAAGATGGAACTACTGTTTTAGAATTACTAAAACTTAGAGATAAAAAGAAGTTATGAGTATTTAGAAAAGTGAGGAAGTAAAGTAAGAAAAGAAGATGGAATTACTGCTTTAGAATAACTAAAACTTAGAGATAAAAAGAAGTTATAAGTATTTAGAAAAGTGAGGAAGTAAAGTAAGAAAAGAAGATGGAACTACTGTTTTAGAA
>CAMPDV010005551.1:0-27479 GCA_946699065.1 Loxodes magnus
AGTTGAGAAATTAGGAACATAAAAAGTGAATTTTTAAATGAACGTAATAAAAGTTGAGAAGGTGGAAAATAAGTGTGAAAGACGAAAGTGAAACGAAAGGTATTTTAGAAAGGTAGAAGATTTTGAGAGTTGAGAAATTAGGAACATAAAAAGTGAATTTTTAAATGAACGTATCAAAAGTTGAGAAGGTGGAAAATAAGTGTGAAAGACGAAAGTGAAACGAAAGGTATTTTAGAAAGGTAGAAGATTTTGAGAGTTGAGAAATTAGGAACATAAAAAGTGAATTTTTAAATGAACGTAATAAAAGTTGAGAAGGTGGAAAATAAGTGTGAAAGACGAAAGTGAAACGAAAGGTATTTTAGAAAGGTAGAAGATTTTGAGAGTTGAGAAATTAGGAACATAAAAAGTGAATTTTTAAATGAACGTAATAAAAGTTGAGAAGGTGGAAAATAAGTGTGAAAGACGAAAGTGAAACGAAAGGTATTTTAGAAAGGTAGAAGATTTTGAGAGTTGAGAAATTAGGAACATAAAAAGTGAATTTTTAAATGAACGTAATAAAAGTTGAGAAGGCTGAAAATAAGTGTGAAAGACGAAAGTGAAACGAAAGGTATTTTAGAAAGGTAGAAGATTTTGAGAGTTGAGAAATTAGGAACATAAAAAGTGAATTTTTAAATGAACGTATCAAAAGTTGAGAAGGTGGAAAATAAGTGTGAAAGACGAAAGTGAAACGAAAGGTATTTTAGAAAGGTAGAAGATTTTGAGAGTTGAGAAATTAGGAACATAAAAAGTGAATTTTTAAATGAACGTAATAAAAGTTGAGAAGGTGGAAAATAAGTGTGAAAGACGAAAGTGAAACGAAAGGTATTTTAGAAAGGTAGAAGATTTTGAGAGTTGAGAAATTAGGAACATAAAAAGTGAATTTTTAAATGAATGTATCAAAAGTTGAGAAGGCTGAAAATAAGTGTGAAAGACGAAAGTGAAACGAAAGGTATTTTAGAAAGGTAGAAGATTTTGAGAGTTGAGAAATTAGGAACATAAAAAGTGAATTTTTAAATGAACGTAATAAAAGTTGAGAAGGTGGAAAATAAGTGTGAAAGACGAAAGTGAAACGAAAGGTATTTTAGAAAGGTAGAAGATTTTGAGAGTTGAGAAATTAGGAACATAAAAAGTGAATTTTTAAATGAACGTAATAAAAGTTGAGAAGGTGGAAAATAAGTGTGAAAGACGAAAGTGAAACGAAAGGTATTTTAGAAAGGTAGAAGATTTTGAGAGTTGAGAAATTAGGAACATAAAAAGTGAATTTTTAAATGAACGTAATAAAAGTTGAGAAGGTGGAAAATAAGTGTGAAAGACGAAAGTGAAACGAAAGGTATTTTAGAAAGGTAGAAGATTTTGAGAGTTGAGAAATTAGGAACATAAAAAGTGAATTTTTAAATGAACGTAATAAAAGTTGAGAAGGCTGAAAATAAGTGTGAAAGACGAAAGTGAAACGAAAGGTATTTTAGAAAGGTAGAAGATTTTGAGAGTTGAGAAATTAGGAACATAAAAAGTGAATTTTTAAATGAACGTAATAAAAGTTGAGAAGGTGGAAAATAAGTGTGAAAGACGAAAGTGAAACGAAAGGTATTTTAGAAAGGTAGAAGATTTTGAGAGTTGAGAAATTAGGAACATAAAAAGTGAATTTTTAAATGAACGTAATAAAAGTTGAGAAGGTGGAAAATAAGTGTGAAAGACGAAAGTGAAACGAAAGGTATTTTAGAAAGGTAGAAGATTTTGAGAGTTGAGAAATTAGGAACATAAAAAGTGAATTTTTAAATGAACGTAATAAAAGTTGAGAATATGGAAAATAAGTGTGAAAGACGAAAGTGAAACGAAAGGTATTTTAGAAAGGTAGAAGATTTTGAGAGTTGAGAAATTAGGAACATAAAAAGTGAATTTTTAAATGAACGTATCAAAAGTTGAGAAGGTGGAAAATAAGTGTGAAAGACGAAAGTGAAACGAAAGGTATTTTAGAAAGGTAGAAGATTTTGAGAGTTGAGAAATTAGGAACATAAAAAGTGAATTTTTAAATGAACGTAATAAAAGTTGAGAAGGTGGAAAATAAGTGTGAAAGACGAAAGTGAAACGAAAGGTATTTTAGAAAGGTAGAAGATTTTGAGAGTTGAGAAATTAGGAACATAAAAAGTGAATTTTTAAATGAACGTAATAAAAGTTGAGAAGGTGGAAAATAAGTGTGAAAGACGAAAGTGAAACGAAAGGTATTTTAGAAAGGTAGAAGATTTTGAGAGTTGAGAAATTAGGAACATAAAAAGTGAATTTTTAAATGAACGTAATAAAAGTTGAGAAGGTGGAAAATAAGTGTGAAAGACGAAAGTGAAACGAAAGGTATTTTAGAAAGGTAGAAGATTTTGAGAGTTGAGAAATTAGGAACATAAAAAGTGAATTTTTAAATGAACGTAATAAAAGTTGAGAAGGCTGAAAATAAGTGTGAAAGACGAAAGTGAAACGAAAGGTATTTTAGAAAGGTAGAAGATTTTGAGAGTTGAGAAATTAGGAACATAAAAAGTGAATTTTTAAATGAACGTAATAAAAGTTGAGAAGGCTGAAAATAAGTGTGAAAGACGAAAGTGAAACGAAAGGTATTTTAGAAAGGTAGAAGATTTTGAGAGTTGAGAAATTAGGAACATAAAAAGTGAATTTTTAAATGAACGTAATAAAAGTTGAGAAGGTGGAAAATAAGTGTGAAAGACGAAAGTGAAACGAAAGGTATTTTAGAAAGGTAGAAGATTTTGAGAGTTGAGAAATTAGGAACATAAAAAGTGAATTTTTAAATGAACGTAATAAAAGTTGAGAAGGTGGAAAATAAGTGTGAAAGACGAAAGTGAAACGAAAGGTATTTTAGAAAGGTAGAAGATTTTGAGAGTTGAGAAATTAGGAACATAAAAAGTGAATTTTTAAATGAACGTAATAAAAGTTGAGAAGGTGGAAAATAAGTGTGAAAGACGAAAGTGAAACGAAAGGTATTTTAGAAAGGTAGAAGATTTTGAGAGTTGAGAAATTAGGAACATAAAAAGTGAATTTTTAAATGAACGTATCAAAAGTTGAGAAGGTGGAAAATAAGTGTGAAAGACGAAAGTGAAACGAAAGGTATTTTAGAAAGGTAGAAGATTTTGAGAGTTGAGAAATTAGGAACATAAAAAGTTAATTTTTAAATGAACGTAATAAAAGTTGAGAAGGTGGAAAATAAGTGTGAAAGACGAAAGTGAAACGAAAGGTATTTTAGAAAGGTAGAAGATTTTGAGAGTTGAGAAATTAGGAACATAAAAAGTGAATTTTTAAATGAACGTAATAAAAGTTGAGAAGGTGGAAAATAAGTGTGAAAGACGAAAGTGAAACGAAAGGTATTTTAGAAAGGTAGAAGATTTTGAGAGTTGAGAAATTAGGAACATAAAAAGTGAATTTTTAAATGAACGTAATAAAAGTTGAGAAGGTGGAAAATAAGTGTGAAAGACGAAAGTGAAACGAAAGGTATTTTAGAAAGGTAGAAGATTTTGAGAGTTGAGAAATTAGGAACATAAAAAGTGAATTTTTAAATGAACGTATCAAAAGTTGAGAAGGTGGAAAATAAGTGTGAAAGACGAAAGTGAAACGAAAGGTATTTTAGAAAGGTAGAAGATTTTGAGAGTTGAGAAATTAGGAACATAAAAAGTGAATTTTTAAATGAACGTAATAAAAGTTGAGAAGGTGGAAAATAAGTGTGAAAGACGAAAGTGAAACGAAAGGTATTTTAGAAAGGTAGAAGATTTTGAGAGTTGAGAAATTAGGAACATAAAAAGTGAATTTTTAAATGAATGTATCAAAAGTTGAGAAGGCTGAAAATAAGTGTGAAAGACGAAAGTGAAACGAAAGGTATTTTAGAAAGGTAGAAGATTTTGAGAGTTGAGAAATTAGGAACATAAAAAGTGAATTTTTAAATGAACGTAATAAAAGTTGAGAAGGTGGAAAATAAGTGTGAAAGACGAAAGTGAAACGAAAGGTATTTTAGAAAGGTAGAAGATTTTGAGAGTTGAGAAATTAGGAACATAAAAAGTGAATTTTTAAATGAACGTAATAAAAGTTGAGAAGGTGGAAAATAAGTGTGAAAGACGAAAGTGAAACGAAAGGTATTTTAGAAAGGTAGAAGATTTTGAGAGTTGAGAAATTAGGAACATAAAAAGTGAATTTTTAAATGAACGTAATAAAAGTTGAGAAGGCTGAAAATAAGTGTGAAAGACGAAAGTGAAACGAAAGGTATTTTAGAAAGGTAGAAGATTTTGAGAGTTGAGAAATTAGGAACATAAAAAGTGAATTTTTAAATGAACGTAATAAAAGTTGAGAAGGTGGAAAATAAGTGTGAAAGACGAAAGTGAAACGAAAGGTATTTTAGAAAGGTAGAAGATTTTGAGAGTTGAGAAATTAGGAACATAAAAAGTGAATTTTTAAATGAACGTAATAAAAGTTGAGAATATGGAAAATAAGTGTGAAAGACGAAAGTGAAACGAAAGGTATTTTAGAAAGGTAGAAGATTTTGAGAGTTGAGAAATTAGGAACATAAAAAGTGAATTTTTAAATGAACGTATCAAAAGTTGAGAAGGTGGAAAATAAGTGTGAAAGACGAAAGTGAAACGAAAGGTATTTTAGAAAGGTAGAAGATTTTGAGAGTTGAGAAATTAGGAACATAAAAAGTGAATTTTTAAATGAACGTAATAAAAGTTGAGAAGGTGGAAAATAAGTGTGAAAGACGAAAGTGAAACGAAAGGTATTTTAGAAAGGTAGAAGATTTTGAGAGTTGAGAAATTAGGAACATAAAAAGTGAATTTTTAAATGAACGTAATAAAAGTTGAGAAGGTGGAAAATAAGTGTGAAAGACGAAAGTGAAACGAAAGGTATTTTAGAAAGGTAGAAGATTTTGAGAGTTGAGAAATTAGGAACATAAAAAGTGAATTTTTAAATGAACGTAATAAAAGTTGAGAAGGTGGAAAATAAGTGTGAAAGACGAAAGTGAAACGAAAGGTATTTTAGAAAGGTAGAAGATTTTGAGAGTTGAGAAATTAGGAACATAAAAAGTGAATTTTTAAATGAACGTAATAAAAGTTGAGAAGGTGGAAAATAAGTGTGAAAGACGAAAGTGAAACGAAAGGTATTTTAGAAAGGTAGAAGATTTTGAGAGTTGAGAAATTAGGAACATAAAAAGTGAATTTTTAAATGAACGTAATAAAAGTTGAGAAGGTGGAAAATAAGTGTGAAAGACGAAAGTGAAACGAAAGGTATTTTAGAAAGGTAGAAGATTTTGAGAGTTGAGAAATTAGGAACATAAAAAGTTAATTTTTAAATGAACGTAATAAAAGTTGAGAATAAGGAAAATAAGTGTGAAAGACGAAAGTGAAACGAAAGGTATTTTAGAAAGGTAGAAGATTTTGAGAGTTGAGAAATTAGGAACATAAAAAGTGAATTTTTAAATGAACGTAATAAAAGTTGAGAAGGTGGAAAATAAGTGTGAAAGACGAAAGTGAAACGAAAGGTATTTTAGAAAGGTAGAAGATTTTGAGAGTTGAGAAATTAGGAACATAAAAAGTGAATTTTTAAATGAACGTAATAAAAGTTGAGAAGGCTGAAAATAAGTGTGAAAGACGAAAGTGAAACGAAAGGTATTTTAGAAAGGTAGAAGATTTTGAGAGTTGAGAAATTAGGAACATAAAAAGTGAATTTTTAAATGAACGTAATAAAAGTTGAGAAGGTGGAAAATAAGTGTGAAAGACGAAAGTGAAACGAAAGGTATTTTAGAAAGGTAGAAGATTTTGAGAGTTGAGAAATTAGGAACATAAAAAGTGAATTTTTAAATGAACGTAATAAAAGTTGAGAAGGCTGAAAATAAGTGTGAAAGACGAAAGTGAAACGAAAGGTATTTTAGAAAGGTAGAAGATTTTGAGAGTTGAGAAATTAGGAACATAAAAAGTGAATTTTTAAATGAACGTAATAAAAGTTGAGAAGGCTGAAAATAAGTGTGAAAGACGAAAGTGAAACGAAAGGTATTTTAGAAAGGTAGAAGATTTGGAGAGTTGAGAAATTAGGAACATAAAAAGTGAATTTTTAAATGAACGTAATAAAAGTTGAGAAGGTGGAAAATAAGTGTGAAAGACGAAAGTGAAACGAAAGGTATTTTAGAAAGGTAGAAGATTTTGAGAGTTGAGAAATTAGGAACATAAAAAGTGAATTTTTAAATGAACGTAATAAAAGTTGAGAAGGCTGAAAATAAGTGTGAAAGACGAAAGTGAAACGAAAGGTATTTTAGAAAGGTAGAAGATTTGGAGAGTTGAGAAATTAGGAACATAAAAAGTGAATTTTTAAATGAACGTAATAAAAGTTGAGAAGGTGGAAAATAAGTGTGAAAGACGAAAGTGAAACGAAAGGTATTTTAGAAAGGTAGAAGATTTTGAGAGTTGAGAAATTAGGAACATAAAAAGTGAATTTTTAAATGAACGTAATAAAAGTTGAGAAGGTGGAAAATAAGTGTGAAAGACGAAAGTGAAACGAAAGGTATTTTAGAAAGGTAGAAGATTTTGAGAGTTGAGAAATTAGGAACATAAAAAGTGAATTTTTAAATGAACGTATCAAAAGTTGAGAAGGTGGAAAATAAGTGTGAAAGACGAAAGTGAAACGAAAGGTATTTTAGAAAGGTAGAAGATTTTGAGAGTTGAGAAATTAGGAACATAAAAAGTGAATTTTTAAATGAACGTAATAAAAGTTGAGAAGGTGGAAAATAAGTGTGAAAGACGAAAGTGAAACGAAAGGTATTTTAGAAAGGTAGAAGATTTTGAGAGTTGAGAAATTAGGAACATAAAAAGTGAATTTTTAAATGAACGTAATAAAAGTTGAGAAGGTGGAAAATAAGTGTGAAAGACGAAAGTGAAACGAAAGGTATTTTAGAAAGGTAGAAGATTTTGAGAGTTGAGAAATTAGGAACATAAAAAGTGAATTTTTAAATGAACGTAATAAAAGTTGAGAAGGTGGAAAATAAGTGTGAAAGACGAAAGTGAAACGAAAGGTATTTTAGAAAGGTAGAAGATTTTGAGAGTTGAGAAATTAGGAACATAAAAAGTGAATTTTTAAATGAACGTAATAAAAGTTGAGAAGGTGGAAAATAAGTGTGAAAGACGAAAGTGAAACGAAAGGTATTTTAGAAAGGTAGAAGATTTTGAGAGTTGAGAAATTAGGAACATAAAAAGTGAATTTTTAAATGAACGTAATAAAAGTTGAGAAGGTGGAAAATAAGTGTGAAAGACGAAAGTGAAACGAAAGGTATTTTAGAAAGGTAGAAGATTTTGAGAGTTGAGAAATTAGGAACATAAAAAGTGAATTTTTAAATGAACGTAATAAAAGTTGAGAAGGTGGAAAATAAGTGTGAAAGACGAAAGTGAAACGAAAGGTATTTTAGAAAGGTAGAAGATTTTGAGAGTTGAGAAATTAGGAACATAAAAAGTGAATTTTTAAATGAACGTAATAAAAGTTGAGAAGGTGGAAAATAAGTGTGAAAGACGAAAGTGAAACGAAAGGTATTTTAGAAAGGTAGAAGATTTTGAGAGTTGAGAAATTAGGAACATAAAAAGTGAATTTTTAAATGAACGTAATAAAAGTTGAGAAGGTGGAAAATAAGTGTGAAAGACGAAAGTGAAACGAAAGGTATTTTAGAAAGGTAGAAGATTTTGAGAGTTGAGAAATTAGGAACATAAAAAGTGAATTTTTAAATGAACGTAATAAAAGTTGAGAAGGTGGAAAATAAGTGTGAAAGACGAAAGTGAAACGAAAGGTATTTTAGAAAGGTAGAAGATTTTGAGAGTTGAGAAATTAGGAACATAAAAAGTGAATTTTTAAATGAACGTATCAAAAGTTGAGAAGGCTGAAAATAAGTGTGAAAGACGAAAGTGAAACGAAAGGTATTTTAGAAAGGTAGAAGATTTTGAGAGTTGAGAAATTAGGAACATAAAAAGTGAATTTTTAAATGAACGTAATAAAAGTTGAGAAGGCTGAAAATAAGTGTGAAAGACGAAAGTGAAACGAAAGGTATTTTAGAAAGGTAGAAGATTTTGAGAGTTGAGAAATTAGGAACATAAAAAGTGAATTTTTAAATGAACGTATCAAAAGTTGAGAAGGTGGAAAATAAGTGTGAAAGACGAAAGTGAAACGAAAGGTATTTTAGAAAGGTAGAAGATTTTGAGAGTTGAGAAATTAGGAACATAAAAAGTGAATTTTTAAATGAACGTAATAAAAGTTGAGAAGGTGGAAAATAAGTGTGAAAGACGAAAGTGAAACGAAAGGTATTTTAGAAAGGTAGAAGATTTTGAGAGTTGAGAAATTAGGAACATAAAAAGTGAATTTTTAAATGAACGTATCAAAAGTTGAGAAGGTGGAAAATAAGTGTGAAAGACGAAAGTGAAACGAAAGGTATTTTAGAAAGGTAGAAGATTTTGAGAGTTGAGAAATTAGGAACATAAAAAGTGAATTTTTAAATGAACGTATCAAAAGTTGAGAAGGTGGAAAATAAGTGTGAAAGACGAAAGTGAAACGAAAGGTATTTTAGAAAGGTAGAAGATTTTGAGAGTTGAGAAATTAGGAACATAAAAAGTGAATTTTTAAATGAACGTAATAAAAGTTGAGAAGGTGGAAAATAAGTGTGAAAGACGAAAGTGAAACGAAAGGTATTTTAGAAAGGTAGAAGATTTTGAGAGTTGAGAAATTAGGAACATAAAAAGTGAATTTTTAAATGAACGTATCAAAAGTTGAGAAGGTGGAAAATAAGTGTGAAAGACGAAAGTGAAACGAAAGGTATTTTAGAAAGGTAGAAGATTTTGAGAGTTGAGAAATTAGGAACATAAAAAGTGAATTTTTAAATGAACGTAATAAAAGTTGAGAAGGTGGAAAATAAGTGTGAAAGACGAAAGTGAAACGAAAGGTATTTTAGAAAGGTAGAAGATTTTGAGAGTTGAGAAATTAGGAACATAAAAAGTGAATTTTTAAATGAACGTATCAAAAGTTGAGAAGGTGGAAAATAAGTGTGAAAGACGAAAGTGAAACGAAAGGTATTTTAGAAAGGTAGAAGATTTTGAGAGTTGAGAAATTAGGAACATAAAAAGTGAATTTTTAAATGAACGTAATAAAAGTTGAGAAGGCTGAAAATAAGTGTGAAAGACGAAAGTGAAACGAAAGGTATTTTAGAAAGGTAGAAGATTTTGAGAGTTGAGAAATTAGGAACATAAAAAGTGAATTTTTAAATGAACGTAATAAAAGTTGAGAAGGCTGAAAATAAGTGTGAAAGACGAAAGTGAAACAAAAGGTATTTTAGAAAGGTAGAAGATTTTGAGAGTTGAGAAATTAGGAACATAAAAAGTGAATTTTTAAATGAACGTAATAAAAGTTGAGAAGGTGGAAAATAAGTGTGAAAGACGAAAGTGAAACGAAAGGTATTTTAGAAAGGTAGAAGATTTTGAGAGTTGAGAAATTAGGAACATAAAAAGTGAATTTTTAAATGAACGTAATAAAAGTTGAGAAGGCTGAAAATAAGTGTGAAAGACGAAAGTGAAACGAAAGGTATTTTAGAAAGGTAGAAGATTTTGAGAGTTGAGAAATTAGGAACATAAAAAGTGAATTTTTAAATGAACGTAATAAAAGTTGAGAAGGTGGAAAATAAGTGTGAAAGACGAAAGTGAAACGAAAGGTATTTTAGAAAGGTAGAAGATTTTGAGAGTTGAGAAATTAGGAACATAAAAAGTGAATTTTTAAATGAACGTATCAAAAGTTGAGAAGGTGGAAAATAAGTGTGAAAGACGAAAGTGAAACGAAAGGTATTTTAGAAAGGTAGAAGATTTTGAGAGTTGAGAAATTAGGAACATAAAAAGTGAATTTTTAAATGAACGTATCAAAAGTTGAGAAGGTGGAAAATAAGTGTGAAAGACGAAAGTGAAACGAAAGGTATTTTAGAAAGGTAGAAGATTTTGAGAGTTGAGAAATTAGGAACATAAAAAGTTAATTTTTAAATGAACGTAATAAAAGTTGAGAATAAGGAAAATAAGTGTGAAAGACGAAAGTGAAACGAAAGGTATTTTAGAAAGGTAGAAGATTTGGAGAGTTGAGAAATTAGGAACATAAAAAGTGAATTTTTAAATGAACGTAATAAAAGTTGAGAAGGTGGAAAATAAGTGTGAAAGACGAAAGTGAAACGAAAGGTATTTTAGAAAGGTAGAAGATTTTGAGAGTTGAGAAATTAGGAACATAAAAAGTGAATTTTTAAATGAACGTAATAAAAGTTGAGAAGGTGGAAAATAAGTGTGAAAGACGAAAGTGAAACGAAAGGTATTTTAGAAAGGTAGAAGATTTTGAGAGTTGAGAAATTAGGAACATAAAAAGTGAATTTTTAAATGAACGTATCAAAAGTTGAGAAGGTGGAAAATAAGTGTGAAAGACGAAAGTGAAACGAAAGGTATTTTAGAAAGGTAGAAGATTTTGAGAGTTGAGAAATTAGGAACATAAAAAGTGAATTTTTAAATGAACGTAATAAAAGTTGAGAAGGTGGAAAATAAGTGTGAAAGACGAAAGTGAAACGAAAGGTATTTTAGAAAGGTAGAAGATTTTGAGAGTTGAGAAATTAGGAACATAAAAAGTGAATTTTTAAATGAACGTAATAAAAGTTGAGAAGGTGGAAAATAAGTGTGAAAGACGAAAGTGAAACGAAAGGTATTTTAGAAAGGTAGAAGATTTTGAGAGTTGAGAAATTAGGAACATAAAAAGTGAATTTTTAAATGAACGTAATAAAAGTTGAGAAGGTGGAAAATAAGTGTGAAAGACGAAAGTGAAACGAAAGGTATTTTAGAAAGGTAGAAGATTTTGAGAGTTGAGAAATTAGGAACATAAAAAGTGAATTTTTAAATGAACGTAATAAAAGTTGAGAAGGTGGAAAATAAGTGTGAAAGACGAAAGTGAAACGAAAGGTATTTTAGAAAGGTAGAAGATTTTGAGAGTTGAGAAATTAGGAACATAAAAAGTGAATTTTTAAATGAACGTAATAAAAGTTGAGAAGGTGGAAAATAAGTGTGAAAGACGAAAGTGAAACGAAAGGTATTTTAGAAAGGTAGAAGATTTTGAGAGTTGAGAAATTAGGAACATAAAAAGTGAATTTTTAAATGAACGTAATAAAAGTTGAGAAGGTGGAAAATAAGTGTGAAAGACGAAAGTGAAACGAAAGGTATTTTAGAAAGGTAGAAGATTTTGAGAGTTGAGAAATTAGGAACATAAAAAGTGAATTTTTAAATGAACGTATCAAAAGTTGAGAAGGTGGAAAATAAGTGTGAAAGACGAAAGTGAAACGAAAGGTATTTTAGAAAGGTAGAAGATTTTGAGAGTTGAGAAATTAGGAACATAAAAAGTGAATTTTTAAATGAACGTAATAAAAGTTGAGAAGGTGGAAAATAAGTGGTGAAAGACGAAAGTGAAACGAAAGGTATTTTAGAAAGGTAGAAGATTTTGAGAGTTGAGAAATTAGGAACATAAAAAGTGAATTTTTAAATGAACGTAATAAAAGTTGAGAAGGTGGAAAATAAGTGTGAAAGACGAAAGTGAAACGAAAGGTATTTTAGAAAGGTAGAAGATTTTGAGAGTTGAGAAATTAGGAACATAAAAAGTGAATTTTTAAATGAACGTAATAAAAGTTGAGAAGGTGGAAAATAAGTGTGAAAGACGAAAGTGAAACGAAAGGTATTTTAGAAAGGTAGAAGATTTTGAGAGTTGAGAAATTAGGAACATAAAAAGTGAATTTTTAAATGAACGTAATAAAAGTTGAGAAGGTGGAAAATAAGTGTGAAAGACGAAAGTGAAACGAAAGGTATTTTAGAAAGGTAGAAGATTTTGAGAGTTGAGAAATTAGGAACATAAAAAGTGAATTTTTAAATGAACGTAATAAAAGTTGAGAAGGTGGAAAATAAGTGTGAAAGACGAAAGTGAAACAAAAGGTATTTTAGAAAGGTAGAAGATTTGGAGAGTTGAGAAATTAGGAACATAAAAAGTGAATTTTTAAATGAACGTAATAAAAGTTGAGAAGGTGGAAAATAAGTGTGAAAGACGAAAGTGAAACAAAAGGTATTTTAGAAAGGTAGAAGATTTGGAGAGTTGAGAAATTAGGAACATAAAAAGTGAATTTTTAAATGAACGTAATAAAAGTTGAGAAGGTGGAAAATAAGTGTGAAAGACGAAAGTGAAACGAAAGGTATTTTAGAAAGGTAGAAGATTTTGAGAGTTGAGAAATTAGGAACATAAAAAGTGAATTTTTAAATGAATATAATAAAAGTTGAGAAGGTGGAAAATAAGTGTGAAAGACGAAAGTGAAACGAAAGGTATTTTAGAAAGGTAGAAGATTTTGAGAGTTGAGAAATTAGGAACATAAAAAGTGAATTTTTAAATGAACGTAATAAAAGTTGAGAAGGTGGAAAATAAGTGTGAAAGACGAAAGTGAAACAAAACGTATTTTAGAAAGGTAGAAGATTTTGAGAGTTGAGAAATTAGGAACATAAAAAGTGAATTTTTAAATGAACGTAATAAAAGTTGAGAAGGTGGAAAATAAGTGTGAAAGACGAAAGTGAAACAAAACGTATTTTAGAAAGGTAGAAGATTTTGAGAGTTGAGAAATTAGGAACATAAAAAGTGAATTTTTAAATGAACGTAATAAAAGTTGAGAAGGTGGAAAATAAGTGTGAAAGACGAAAGTGAAACGAAAGGTATTTTAGAAAGGTAGAAGATTTTGAGAGTTGAGAAATTAGGAACATAAAAAGTGAATTTTTAAATGAATATAATAAAAGTTGAGAAGGTGGAAAATAAGTGTGAAAGACGAAAGTGAAACGAAAGGTATTTTAGAAAGGTAGAAGATTTTGAGAGTTGAGAAATTAGGAACATAAAAAGTGAATTTTAAATGAACGTAATAAAAGTTGAGAAGGTGGAAAATAAGTGTGAAAGACGAAAGTGAAACAAAAGGTATTTTAGAAAGGTAGAAGATTTTGAGAGTTGAGAAATTAGGAACATAAAAAGTGAATTTTTAAATGAACGTAATAAAAGTTGAGAAGGTGGAAAATAAGTGTGAAAGACGAAAGTGAAACGAAAGGTATTTTAGAAAGGTAGAAGATTTTGAGAGTTGAGAAATTAGGAACATAAAAAGTGAATTTTTAAATGAATATAATAAAAGTTGAGAAGGTGGAAAATAAGTGTGAAAGACGAAAGTGAAACGAAAGGTATTTTAGAAAGGTAGAAGATTTTGAGAGTTGAGAAATTAGGAACATAAAAAGTGAATTTTAAATGAACGTATCAAAAGTTGAGAAGGTGGAAAATAAGTGTGAAAGACGAAAGTGAAACGAAAGGTATTTTAGAAAGGTAGAAGATTTTGAGAGTTGAGAAATTAGGAACATAAAAAGTGAATTTTTAAATGAACGTATCAAAAGTTGAGAAGGTGGAAAATAAGTGTGAAAGACGAAAGTGAAACGAAAGGTATTTTAGAAAGGTAGAAGATTTTGAGAGTTGAGAAATTAGGAACATAAAAAGTGAATTTTTAAATGAACGTAATAAAAGTTGAGAAGGTGGAAAATAAGTGTGAAAGACGAAAGTGAAACGAAAGGTATTTTAGAAAGGTAGAAGATTTGGAGAGTTGAGAAATTAGGAACATAAAAAGTGAATTTTTAAATGAACGTAATAAAAGTTGAGAAGGTGGAAAATAAGTGTGAAAGACGAAAGTGAAACGAAAGGTATTTTAGAAAGGTAGAAGATTTTGAGAGTTGAGAAATTAGGAACATAAAAAGTGAATTTTTAAATGAACGTAATAAAAGTTGAGAAGGTGGAAAATAAGTGTGAAAGACGAAAGTGAAACGAAAGGTATTTTAGAAAGGTAGAAGATTTTGAGAGTTGAGAAATTAGGAACATAAAAAGTTAATTTTTAAATGAACGTAATAAAAGTTGAGAATAAGGAAAATAAGTGTGAAAGACGAAAGTGAAACGAAAGGTATTTTAGAAAGGTAGAAGATTTTGAGAGTTGAGAAATTAGGAACATAAAAAGTGAATTTTTAAATGAACGTAATAAAAGTTGAGAAGGTGGAAAATAAGTGTGAAAGACGAAAGTGAAACGAAAGGTATTTTAGAAAGGTAGAAGATTTTGAGAGTTGAGAAATTAGGAACATAAAAAGTGAATTTTTAAATGAACGTAATAAAAGTTGAGAAGGTGGAAAATAAGTGTGAAAGACGAAAGTGAAACGAAAGGTATTTTAGAAAGGTAGAAGATTTTGAGAGTTGAGAAATTAGGAACATAAAAAGTTAATTTTTAAATGAACGTAATAAAAGTTGAGAAGGTGGAAAATAAGTGTGAAAGACGAAAGTGAAACGAAAGGTATTTTAGAAAGGTAGAAGATTTTGAGAGTTGAGAAATTAGGAACATAAAAAGTGAATTTTTAAATGAACGTATCAAAAGTTGAGAAGGTGGAAAATAAGTGTGAAAGACGAAAGTGAAACGAAAGGTATTTTAGAAAGGTAGAAGATTTTGAGAGTTGAGAAATTAGGAACATAAAAAGTGAATTTTTAAATGAACGTAATAAAAGTTGAGAAGGTGGAAAATAAGTGTGAAAGACGAAAGTGAAACGAAAGGTATTTTAGAAAGGTAGAAGATTTTGAGAGTTGAGAAATTAGGAACATAAAAAGTGAATTTTTAAATGAACGTAATAAAAGTTGAGAAGGTGGAAAATAAGTGTGAAAGACGAAAGTGAAACGAAAGGTATTTTAGAAAGGTAGAAGATTTTGAGAGTTGAGAAATTAGGAACATAAAAAGTGAATTTTTAAATGAACGTATCAAAAGTTGAGAAGGTGGAAAATAAGTGTGAAAGACGAAAGTGAAACGAAAGGTATTTTAGAAAGGTAGAAGATTTTGAGAGTTGAGAAATTAGGAACATAAAAAGTGAATTTTTAAATGAACGTATCAAAAGTTGAGAAGGTGGAAAATAAGTGTGAAAGACGAAAGTGAAACGAAAGGTATTTTAGAAAGGTAGAAGATTTTGAGAGTTGAGAAATTAGGAACATAAAAAGTGAATTTTAAATGAACGTATCAAAAGTTGAGAAGGTGGAAAATAAGTGTGAAAGACGAAAGTGAAACGAAAGGTATTTTAGAAAGGTAGAAGATTTTGAGAGTTGAGAAATTAGGAACATAAAAAGTGAATTTTTAAATGAACGTATCAAAAGTTGAGAAGGTGGAAAATAAGTGTGAAAGACGAAAGTGAAACGAAAGGTATTTTAGAAAGGTAGAAGATTTTGAGAGTTGAGAAATTAGGAACATAAAAAGTGAATTTTTAAATGAATATAATAAAAGTTGAGAAGGTGGAAAATAAGTGTGAAAGACGAAAGTGAAACGAAAGGTATTTTAGAAAGGTAGAAGATTTTGAGAGTTGAGAAATTAGGAACATAAAAAGTGAATTTTAAATGAACGTATCAAAAGTTGAGAAGGTGGAAAATAAGTGTGAAAGACGAAAGTGAAACGAAAGGTATTTTAGAAAGGTAGAAGATTTTGAGAGTTGAGAAATTAGGAACATAAAAAGTGAATTTTTAAATGAACGTATCAAAAGTTGAGAAGGTGGAAAATAAGTGTGAAAGACGAAAGTGAAACGAAAGGTATTTTAGAAAGGTAGAAGATTTTGAGAGTTGAGAAATTAGGAACATAAAAAGTGAATTTTTAAATGAACGTAATAAAAGTTGAGAAGGTGGAAAATAAGTGTGAAAGACGAAAGTGAAACGAAAGGTATTTTAGAAAGGTAGAAGATTTGGAGAGTTGAGAAATTAGGAACATAAAAAGTGAATTTTTAAATGAACGTAATAAAAGTTGAGAAGGTGGAAAATAAGTGTGAAAGACGAAAGTGAAACGAAAGGTATTTTAGAAAGGTAGAAGATTTTGAGAGTTGAGAAATTAGGAACATAAAAAGTGAATTTTTAAATGAACGTAATAAAAGTTGAGAAGGTGGAAAATAAGTGTGAAAGACGAAAGTGAAACGAAAGGTATTTTAGAAAGGTAGAAGATTTTGAGAGTTGAGAAATTAGGAACATAAAAAGTGAATTTTTAAATGAACGTATCAAAAGTTGAGAAGGTGGAAAATAAGTGTGAAAGACGAAAGTGAAACGAAAGGTATTTTAGAAAGGTAGAAGATTTTGAGAGTTGAGAAATTAGGAACATAAAAAGTGAATTTTTAAATGAACGTAATAAAAGTTGAGAAGGTGGAAAATAAGTGTGAAAGACGAAAGTGAAACGAAAGGTATTTTAGAAAGGTAGAAGATTTTGAGAGTTGAGAAATTAGGAACATAAAAAGTGAATTTTTAAATGAACGTAATAAAAGTTGAGAAGGTGGAAAATAAGTGTGAAAGACGAAAGTGAAACGAAAGGTATTTTAGAAAGGTAGAAGATTTTGAGAGTTGAGAAATTAGGAACATAAAAAGTTAATTTTTAAATGAACGTAATAAAAGTTGAGAAGGTGGAAAATAAGTGTGAAAGACGAAAGTGAAACGAAAGGTATTTTAGAAAGGTAGAAGATTTTGAGAGTTGAGAAATTAGGAACATAAAAAGTGAATTTTTAAATGAACGTAATAAAAGTTGAGAAGGTGGAAAATAAGTGTGAAAGACGAAAGTGAAACGAAAGGTATTTTAGAAAGGTAGAAGATTTTGAGAGTTGAGAAATTAGGAACATAAAAAGTGAATTTTTAAATGAACGTAATAAAAGTTGAGAAGGTGGAAAATAAGTGTGAAAGACGAAAGTGAAACAAAAGGTATTTTAGAAAGGTAGAAGATTTTGAGAGTTGAGAAATTAGGAACATAAAAAGTGAATTTTTAAATGAACGTAATAAAAGTTGAGAAGGTGGAAAATAAGTGTGAAAGACGAAAGTGAAACAAAACGTATTTTAGAAAGGTAGAAGATTTTGAGAGTTGAGAAATTAGGAACATAAAAAGTGAATTTTTAAATGAACGTAATAAAAGTTGAGAAGGTGGAAAATAAGTGTGAAAGACGAAAGTGAAACGAAAGGTATTTTAGAAAGGTAGAAGATTTTGAGAGTTGAGAAATTAGGAACATAAAAAGTGAATTTTTAAATGAATATAATAAAAGTTGAGAAGGTGGAAAATAAGTGTGAAAGACGAAAGTGAAACGAAAGGTATTTTAGAAAGGTAGAAGATTTTGAGAGTTGAGAAATTAGGAACATAAAAAGTGAATTTTTAAATGAACGTAATAAAAGTTGAGAAGGTGGAAAATAAGTGTGAAAGACGAAAGTGAAACAAAACGTATTTTAGAAAGGTAGAAGATTTTGAGAGTTGAGAAATTAGGAACATAAAAAGTGAATTTTTAAATGAACGTAATAAAAGTTGAGAAGGTGGAAAATAAGTGTGAAAGACGAAAGTGAAACGAAAGGTATTTTAGAAAGGTAGAAGATTTTGAGAGTTGAGAAATTAGGAACATAAAAAGTGAATTTTTAAATGAACGTAATAAAAGTTGAGAAGGTGGAAAATAAGTGTGAAAGACGAAAGTGAAACGAAAGGTATTTTAGAAAGGTAGAAGATTTTGAGAGTTGAGAAATTAGGAACATAAAAAGTGAATTTTTAAATGAATATAATAAAAGTTGAGAAGGTGGAAAATAAGTGTGAAAGACGAAAGTGAAACGAAAGGTATTTTAGAAAGGTAGAAGATTTTGAGAGTTGAGAAATTAGGAACATAAAAAGTGAATTTTAAATGAACGTAATAAAAGTTGAGAAGGTGGAAAATAAGTGTGAAAGACGAAAGTGAAACAAAAGGTATTTTAGAAAGGTAGAAGATTTTGAGAGTTGAGAAATTAGGAACATAAAAAGTGAATTTTTAAATGAACGTAATAAAAGTTGAGAAGGTGGAAAATAAGTGTGAAAGACGAAAGTGAAACGAAAGGTATTTTAGAAAGGTAGAAGATTTTGAGAGTTGAGAAATTAGGAACATAAAAAGTGAATTTTTAAATGAACGTAATAAAAGTTGAGAAGGTGGAAAATAAGTGTGAAAGACGAAAGTGAAACGAAAGGTATTTTAGAAAGGTAGAAGATTTTGAGAGTTGAGAAATTAGGAACATAAAAAGTGAATTTTTAAATGAACGTAATAAAAGTTGAGAAGGTGGAAAATAAGTGTGAAAGACGAAAGTGAAACGAAAGGTATTTTAGAAAGGTAGAAGATTTTGAGAGTTGAGAAATTAGGAACATAAAAAGTTAATTTTTAAATGAACGTAATAAAAGTTGAGAATAAGGAAAATAAGTGTGAAAGACGAAAGTGAAACGAAAGGTATTTTAGAAAGGTAGAAGATTTTGAGAGTTGAGAAATTAGGAACATAAAAAGTGAATTTTTAAATGAAAGTAATAAAAGTTGAGAAGGTGGAAAATAAGTGTGAAAGACGAAAGTGAAACGAAAGGTATTTTAGAAAGGTAGAAGATTTGGAGAGTTGAGAAATTAGGAACATAAAAAGTGAATTTTTAAATGAACGTAATAAAAGTTGAGAAGGTGGAAAATAAGTGTGAAAGACGAAAGTGAAACGAAAGGTATTTTAGAAAGGTAGAAGATTTTGAGAGTTGAGAAATTAGGAACATAAAAAGTGAATTTTTAAATGAACGTAATAAAAGTTGAGAAGGTGGAAAATAAGTGTGAAAGACGAAAGTGAAACGAAAGGTATTTTAGAAAGGTAGAAGATTTTGAGAGTTGAGAAATTAGGAACATAAAAAGTTAATTTTTAAATGAACGTAATAAAAGTTGAGAATAAGGAAAATAAGTGTGAAAGACGAAAGTGAAACGAAAGGTATTTTAGAAAGGTAGAAGATTTTGAGAGTTGAGAAATTAGGAACATAAAAAGTGAATTTTTAAATGAACGTAATAAAAGTTGAGAAGGTGGAAAATAAGTGTGAAAGACGAAAGTGAAACGAAAGGTATTTTAGAAAGGTAGAAGATTTTGAGAGTTGAGAAATTAGGAACATAAAAAGTGAATTTTTAAATGAACGTAATAAAAGTTGAGAAGGTGGAAAATAAGTGTGAAAGACGAAAGTGAAACGAAAGGTATTTTAGAAAGGTAGAAGATTTTGAGAGTTGAGAAATTAGGAACATAAAAAGTGAATTTTTAAATGAACGTAATAAAAGTTGAGAAGGTGGAAAATAAGTGTGAAAGACGAAAGTGAAACGAAAGGTATTTTAGAAAGGTAGAAGATTTTGAGAGTTGAGAAATTAGGAACATAAAAAGTGAATTTTTAAATGAACGTATCAAAAGTTGAGAAGGTGGAAAATAAGTGTGAAAGACGAAAGTGAAACGAAAGGTATTTTAGAAAGGTAGAAGATTTTGAGAGTTGAGAAATTAGGAACATAAAAAGTGAATTTTTAAATGAACGTAATAAAAGTTGAGAAGGTGGAAAATAAGTGTGAAAGACGAAAGTGAAACGAAAGGTATTTTAGAAAGGTAGAAGATTTTGAGAGTTGAGAAATTAGGAACATAAAAAGTGAATTTTTAAATGAACGTAATAAAAGTTGAGAAGGTGGAAAATAAGTGTGAAAGACGAAAGTGAAACGAAAGGTATTTTAGAAAGGTAGAAGATTTTGAGAGTTGAGAAATTAGGAACATAAAAAGTGAATTTTTAAATGAACGTATCAAAAGTTGAGAAGGTGGAAAATAAGTGTGAAAGACGAAAGTGAAACGAAAGGTATTTTAGAAAGGTAGAAGATTTTGAGAGTTGAGAAATTAGGAACATAAAAAGTGAATTTTTAAATGAACGTATCAAAAGTTGAGAAGGTGGAAAATAAGTGTGAAAGACGAAAGTGAAACGAAAGGTATTTTAGAAAGGTAGAAGATTTTGAGAGTTGAGAAATTAGGAACATAAAAAGTGAATTTTTAAATGAACGTAATAAAAGTTGAGAAGGTGGAAAATAAGTGTGAAAGACGAAAGTGAAACGAAAGGTATTTTAGAAAGGTAGAAGATTTTGAGAGTTGAGAAATTAGGAACATAAAAAGTGAATTTTTAAATGAACGTAATAAAAGTTGAGAAGGTGGAAAATAAGTGTGAAAGACGAAAGTGAAACGAAAGGTATTTTAGAAAGGTAGAAGATTTTGAGAGTTGAGAAATTAGGAACATAAAAAGTGAATTTTTAAATGAACGTAATAAAAGTTGAGAAGGTGGAAAATAAGTGTGAAAGACGAAAGTGAAACGAAAGGTATTTTAGAAAGGTAGAAGATTTTGAGAGTTGAGAAATTAGGAACATAAAAAGTGAATTTTTAAATGAACGTAATAAAAGTTGAGAAGGTGGAAAATAAGTGTGAAAGACGAAAGTGAAACGAAAGGTATTTTAGAAAGGTAGAAGATTTTGAGAGTTGAGAAATTAGGAACATAAAAAGTGAATTTTTAAATGAACGTAATAAAAGTTGAGAAGGTGGAAAATAAGTGTGAAAGACGAAAGTGAAACGAAAGGTATTTTAGAAAGGTAGAAGATTTTGAGAGTTGAGAAATTAGGAACATAAAAAGTGAATTTTTAAATGAACGTAATAAAAGTTGAGAAGGTGGAAAATAAGTGTGAAAGACGAAAGTGAAACGAAAGGTATTTTAGAAAGGTAGAAGATTTTGAGAGTTGAGAAATTAGGAACATAAAAAGTGAATTTTTAAATGAACGTAATAAAAGTTGAGAAGGTGGAAAATAAGTGTGAAAGACGAAAGTGAAACGAAAGGTATTTTAGAAAGGTAGAAGATTTTGAGAGTTGAGAAATTAGGAACATAAAAAGTGAATTTTTAAATGAACGTAATAAAAGTTGAGAAGGTGGAAAATAAGTGTGAAAGACGAAAGTGAAACGAAAGGTATTTTAGAAAGGTAGAAGATTTTGAGAGTTGAGAAATTAGGAACATAAAAAGTGAATTTTTAAATGAACGTATCAAAAGTTGAGAAGGTGGAAAATAAGTGTGAAAGACGAAAGTGAAACGAAAGGTATTTTAGAAAGGTAGAAGATTTTGAGAGTTGAGAAATTAGGAACATAAAAAGTGAATTTTTAAATGAACGTATCAAAAGTTGAGAAGGTGGAAAATAAGTGTGAAAGACGAAAGTGAAACGAAAGGTATTTTAGAAAGGTAGAAGATTTTGAGAGTTGAGAAATTAGGAACATAAAAAGTGAATTTTTAAATGAACGTAATAAAAGTTGAGAAGGTGGAAAATAAGTGTGAAAGACGAAAGTGAAACGAAAGGTATTTTAGAAAGGTAGAAGATTTTGAGAGTTGAGAAATTAGGAACATAAAAAGTGAATTTTTAAATGAACGTATCAAAAGTTGAGAAGGTGGAAAATAAGTGTGAAAGACGAAAGTGAAACGAAAGGTATTTTAGAAAGGTAGAAGATTTTGAGAGTTGAGAAATTAGGAACATAAAAAGTGAATTTTTAAATGAACGTAATAAAAGTTGAGAAGGTGGAAAATAAGTGTGAAAGACGAAAGTGAAACGAAAGGTATTTTAGAAAGGTAGAAGATTTTGAGAGTTGAGAAATTAGGAACATAAAAAGTGAATTTTTAAATGAACGTAATAAAAGTTGAGAAGGTGGAAAATAAGTGTGAAAGACGAAAGTGAAACGAAAGGTATTTTAGAAAGGTAGAAGATTTTGAGAGTTGAGAAATTAGGAACATAAAAAGTGAATTTTTAAATGAACGTATCAAAAGTTGAGAAGGTGGAAAATAAGTGTGAAAGACGAAAGTGAAACGAAAGGTATTTTAGAAAGGTAGAAGATTTTGAGAGTTGAGAAATTAGGAACATAAAAAGTGAATTTTTAAATGAACGTAATAAAAGTTGAGAAGGTGGAAAATAAGTGTGAAAGACGAAAGTGAAACGAAAGGTATTTTAGAAAGGTAGAAGATTTTGAGAGTTGAGAAATTAGGAACATAAAAAGTGAATTTTTAAATGAACGTAATAAAAGTTGAGAAGGTGGAAAATAAGTGTGAAAGACGAAAGTGAAACGAAAGGTATTTTAGAAAGGTAGAAGATTTTGAGAGTTGAGAAATTAGGAACATAAAAAGTGAATTTTTAAATGAACGTAATAAAAGTTGAGAAGGTGGAAAATAAGTGTGAAAGACGAAAGTGAAACGAAAGGTATTTTAGAAAGGTAGAAGATTTTGAGAGTTGAGAAATTAGGAACATAAAAAGTGAATTTTTAAATGAACGTATCAAAAGTTGAGAAGGTGGAAAATAAGTGTGAAAGACGAAAGTGAAACGAAAGGTATTTTAGAAAGGTAGAAGATTTTGAGAGTTGAGAAATTAGGAACATAAAAAGTGAATTTTTAAATGAACGTAATAAAAGTTGAGAAGGTGGAAAATAAGTGTGAAAGACGAAAGTGAAACGAAAGGTATTTTAGAAAGGTAGAAGATTTTGAGAGTTGAGAAATTAGGAACATAAAAAGTGAATTTTTAAATGAACGTAATAAAAGTTGAGAAGGTGGAAAATAAGTGTGAAAGACGAAAGTGAAACGAAAGGTATTTTAGAAAGGTAGAAGATTTGGAGAGTTGAGAAATTAGGAACATAAAAAGTTAATTTTTAAATGAACGTAATAAAAGTTGAGAATAAGGAAAATAAGTGTGAAAGACGAAAGTGAAACGAAAGGTATTTTAGAAAGGTAGAAGATTTTGAGAGTTGAGAAATTAGGAACATAAAAAGTGAATTTTTAAATGAACGTAATAAAAGTTGAGAAGGTGGAAAATAAGTGTGAAAGACGAAAGTGAAACGAAAGGTATTTTAGAAAGGTAGAAGATTTTGAGAGTTGAGAAATTAGGAACATAAAAAGTGAATTTTTAAATGAACGTATCAAAAGTTGAGAAGGTGGAAAATAAGTGTGAAAGACGAAAGTGAAACGAAAGGTATTTTAGAAAGGTAGAAGATTTTGAGAGTTGAGAAATTAGGAACATAAAAAGTGAATTTTTAAATGAACGTAATAAAAGTTGAGAAGGTGGAAAATAAGTGTGAAAGACGAAAGTGAAACGAAAGGTATTTTAGAAAGGTAGAAGATTTTGAGAGTTGAGAAATTAGGAACATAAAAAGTGAATTTTTAAATGAACGTAATAAAAGTTGAGAAGGTGGAAAATAAGTGTGAAAGACGAAAGTGAAACGAAAGGTATTTTAGAAAGGTAGAAGATTTGGAGAGTTGAGAAATTAGGAACATAAAAAGTGAATTTTTAAATGAACGTAATAAAAGTTGAGAAGGTGGAAAATAAGTGTGAAAGACGAAAGTGAAACGAAAGGTATTTTAGAAAGGTAGAAGATTTGGAGAGTTGAGAAATTAGGAACATAAAAAGTGAATTTTTAAATGAACGTAATAAAAGTTGAGAAGGTGGAAAATAAGTGTGAAAGACGAAAGTGAAACGAAAGGTATTTTAGAAAGGTAGAAGATTTTGAGAGTTGAGAAATTAGGAACATAAAAAGTGAATTTTTAAATGAACGTAATAAAAGTTGAGAAGGTGGAAAATAAGTGTGAAAGACGAAAGTGAAACGAAAGGTATTTTAGAAAGGTAGAAGATTTTGAGAGTTGAGAAATTAGGAACATAAAAAGTGAATTTTTAAATGAACGTAATAAAAGTTGAGAAGGTGGAAAATAAGTGTGAAAGACGAAAGTGAAACGAAAGGTATTTTAGAAAGGTAGAAGATTTTGAGAGTTGAGAAATTAGGAACATAAAAAGTGAATTTTTAAATGAACGTATCAAAAGTTGAGAAGGTGGAAAATAAGTGTGAAAGACGAAAGTGAAACGAAAGGTATTTTAGAAAGGTAGAAGATTTTGAGAGTTGAGAAATTAGGAACATAAAAAGTGAATTTTTAAATGAACGTAATAAAAGTTGAGAAGGTGGAAAATAAGTGTGAAAGACGAAAGTGAAACGAAAGGTATTTTAGAAAGGTAGAAGATTTTGAGAGTTGAGAAATTAGGAACATAAAAAGTGAATTTTTAAATGAACGTATCAAAAGTTGAGAAGGTGGAAAATAAGTGTGAAAGACGAAAGTGAAACGAAAGGTATTTTAGAAAGGTAGAAGATTTTGAGAGTTGAGAAATTAGGAACATAAAAAGTGAATTTTTAAATGAACGTAATAAAAGTTGAGAAGGTGGAAAATAAGTGTGAAAGACGAAAGTGAAACGAAAGGTATTTTAGAAAGGTAGAAGATTTTGAGAGTTGAGAAATTAGGAACATAAAAAGTGAATTTTTAAATGAACGTATCAAAAGTTGAGAAGGTGGAAAATAAGTGTGAAAGACGAAAGTGAAACGAAAGGTATTTTAGAAAGGTAGAAGATTTTGAGAGTTGAGAAATTAGGAACATAAAAAGTGAATTTTTAAATGAACGTATCAAAAGTTGAGAAGGTGGAAAATAAGTGTGAAAGACGAAAGTGAAACGAAAGGTATTTTAGAAAGGTAGAAGATTTTGAGAGTTGAGAAATTAGGAACATAAAAAGTGAATTTTTAAATGAACGTAATAAAAGTTGAGAAGGTGGAAAATAAGTGTGAAAGACGAAAGTGAAACGAAAGGTATTTTAGAAAGGTAGAAGATTTTGAGAGTTGAGAAATTAGGAACATAAAAAGTGAATTTTTAAATGAACGTAATAAAAGTTGAGAAGGTGGAAAATAAGTGTGAAAGACGAAAGTGAAACGAAAGGTATTTTAGAAAGGTAGAAGATTTTGAGAGTTGAGAAATTAGGAACATAAAAAGTGAATTTTTAAATGAACGTAATAAAAGTTGAGAAGGTGGAAAATAAGTGTGAAAGACGAAAGTGAAACGAAAGGTATTTTAGAAAGGTAGAAGATTTTGAGAGTTGAGAAATTAGGAACATAAAAAGTGAATTTTTAAATGAACGTATCAAAAGTTGAGAAGGTGGAAAATAAGTGTGAAAGACGAAAGTGAAACGAAAGGTATTTTAGAAAGGTAGAAGATTTTGAGAGTTGAGAAATTAGGAACATAAAAAGTGAATTTTTAAATGAACGTAATAAAAGTTGAGAAGGTGGAAAATAAGTGTGAAAGACGAAAGTGAAACGAAAGGTATTTTAGAAAGGTAGAAGATTTTGAGAGTTGAGAAATTAGGAACATAAAAAGTGAATTTTTAAATGAACGTATCAAAAGTTGAGAAGGTGGAAAATAAGTGTGAAAGACGAAAGTGAAACGAAAGGTATTTTAGAAAGGTAGAAGATTTTGAGAGTTGAGAAATTAGGAACATAAAAAGTGAATTTTTAAATGAACGTAATAAAAGTTGAGAAGGTGGAAAATAAGTGTGAAAGACGAAAGTGAAACGAAAGGTATTTTAGAAAGGTAGAAGATTTTGAGAGTTGAGAAATTAGGAACATAAAAAGTGAATTTTTAAATGAACGTATCAAAAGTTGAGAAGGTGGAAAATAAGTGTGAAAGACGAAAGTGAAACGAAAGGTATTTTAGAAAGGTAGAAGATTTTGAGAGTTGAGAAATTAGGAACATAAAAAGTGAATTTTTAAATGAACGTAATAAAAGTTGAGAAGGTGGAAAATAAGTGTGAAAGACGAAAGTGAAACGAAAGGTATTTTAGAAAGGTAGAAGATTTTGAGAGTTGAGAAATTAGGAACATAAAAAGTGAATTTTTAAATGAACGTATCAAAAGTTGAGAAGGTGGAAAATAAGTGTGAAAGACGAAAGTGAAACGAAAGGTATTTTAGAAAGGTAGAAGATTTTGAGAGTTGAGAAATTAGGAACATAAAAAGTGAATTTTTAAATGAACGTATCAAAAGTTGAGAAGGTGGAAAATAAGTGTGAAAGACGAAAGTGAAACGAAAGGTATTTTAGAAAGGTAGAAGATTTTGAGAGTTGAGAAATTAGGAACATAAAAAGTGAATTTTTAAATGAACGTAATAAAAGTTGAGAAGGTGGAAAATAAGTGTGAAAGACGAAAGTGAAACGAAAGGTATTTTAGAAAGGTAGAAGATTTTGAGAGTTGAGAAATTAGGAACATAAAAAGTGAATTTTTAAATGAACGTAATAAAAGTTGAGAAGGTGGAAAATAAGTGTGAAAGACGAAAGTGAAACGAAAGGTATTTTAGAAAGGTAGAAGATTTTGAGAGTTGAGAAATTAGGAACATAAAAAGTGAATTTTTAAATGAACGTAATAAAAGTTGAGAAGGTGGAAAATAAGTGTGAAAGACGAAAGTGAAACGAAAGGTATTTTAGAAAGGTAGAAGATTTTGAGAGTTGAGAAATTAGGAACATAAAAAGTGAATTTTTAAATGAACGTATCAAAAGTTGAGAAGGTGGAAAATAAGTGTGAAAGACGAAAGTGAAACGAAAGGTATTTTAGAAAGGTAGAAGATTTTGAGAGTTGAGAAATTAGGAACATAAAAAGTGAATTTTTAAATGAACGTAATAAAAGTTGAGAAGGTGGAAAATAAGTGTGAAAGACGAAAGTGAAACGAAAGGTATTTTAGAAAGGTAGAAGATTTTGAGAGTTGAGAAATTAGGAACATAAAAAGTGAATTTTTAAATGAACGTATCAAAAGTTGAGAAGGTGGAAAATAAGTGTGAAAGACGAAAGTGAAACGAAAGGTATTTTAGAAAGGTAGAAGATTTTGAGAGTTGAGAAATTAGGAACATAAAAAGTGAATTTTTAAATGAACGTAATAAAAGTTGAGAAGGTGGAAAATAAGTGTGAAAGACGAAAGTGAAACGAAAGGTATTTTAGAAAGGTAGAAGATTTTGAGAGTTGAGAAATTAGGAACATAAAAAGTGAATTTTTAAATGAACGTATCAAAAGTTGAGAAGGTGGAAAATAAGTGTGAAAGACGAAAGTGAAACGAAAGGTATTTTAGAAAGGTAGAAGATTTTGAGAGTTGAGAAATTAGGAACATAAAAAGTGAATTTTTAAATGAACGTAATAAAAGTTGAGAAGGTGGAAAATAAGTGTGAAAGACGAAAGTGAAACGAAAGGTATTTTAGAAAGGTAGAAGATTTTGAGAGTTGAGAAATTAGGAACATAAAAAGTGAATTTTTAAATGAACGTATCAAAAGTTGAGAAGGTGGAAAATAAGTGTGAAAGACGAAAGTGAAACGAAAGGTATTTTAGAAAGGTAGAAGATTTTGAGAGTTGAGAAATTAGGAACATAAAAAGTGAATTTTTAAATGAACGTAATAAAAGTTGAGAAGGTGGAAAATAAGTGTGAAAGACGAAAGTGAAACGAAAGGTATTTTAGAAAGGTAGAAGATTTTGAGAGTTGAGAAATTAGGAACATAAAAAGTGAATTTTTAAATGAACGTATCAAAAGTTGAGAAGGTGGAAAATAAGTGTGAAAGACGAAAGTGAAACGAAAGGTATTTTAGAAAGGTAGAAGATTTTGAGAGTTGAGAAATTAGGAACATAAAAAGTGAATTTTTAAATGAACGTATCAAA
>CAMPDV010005552.1:0-30633 GCA_946699065.1 Loxodes magnus
TAAAACTGAAATTCTATTTTCTTTTCTTACTTTACTACTTCACTTTTATAAATACTTATTACTTCTCAAAGCATACTCCTTAAAACTGAAATTCTATCTTCTTTTCTTACTTTACTTCTTCACTTTTCTAAATACTTATTACTTCTCAAAGCTCACTACTTAAAACTGAAATTCTATCTTCTTTTATTACTTTACTACTTCACTTTTCTAAATACTTATTACTTCTCAAAGCATACTCCTTAAAACTGAAATTCTATCTTCTTTTCTTACTTTACTTCTTCACTTTTCTAAATACTTATTACTTCTCAAAGCATACTACTTAAAACTGAAATTCTATCTTCTTTTCTTACTTTACTTCTTCACTTTTCTAAATACTTATTACTTCTCAAAGCATACTCCTTAAAACTGAAATTCTATCTTCTTTTCTTACTTTACTTCTTCACTTTTCTAAATACTTATAACTTCTCAAAGCATACTCCTTAAAACTGAAATTCTATCTTCTTTTCTTACTTTACTTTTTCACTTTTATAAATACTTATTACTTCTCAAAGCATACTCCTTAAAACTGAAATTCTATCTTTTTTTCTTACTTTTCTTCTTCACTTTTCAAAATACTTATTACTTCTCAAAGCATACTCCTTAAAACTGAAATTCTATCTTCTTTTCTTACTTTTCTTCTTCACTTTTCTAAATACTTAATACTTCTCAAAGCATACTCCTTAAAACTGAAATTCTATCTTCTTTTCTTACTTTACTTCTTCACTTTTCTAAATGCTTTTTACTTTTCAAAGCATATTACTTAAAACTGAAATTCTATCTTCTTTTCTTACTTTACTTTTTCACTTTTATAAATACTTATTACTTCTCAAAGCATACTCCTTAAAACTGAAATTCTATCTTCTTTTCTTACTTTTTTTCACTTTTATAAATACTTATTACTTCTCAAAGCATACTCCTAAAAACTGAAATTCTATCTTTTTTTCTTACTTTACTTCTTCACTTTTCTAAATACTTATTACTTCTCAGAGCATACTCCTTAAAACTGAAATTCTATCTTCTTTTCTTACTTTACTTCTTCACTTTTATAAATACTTATTACTTCTCAAAGCATACTCCTTAAAACTGAAATTCTATCTTCTTTTCTTACTTTACTTCTTCTTTTTCCTAAATACTTATTACTTCTAAAACATACTCCTTAAAACTGAAATTATATCTTCTTTTCTTACTTTACTTCTTCACTTTTCAAAATACTTATTACTTCTCAAAGCATACTCTTTAAAACTGAAATTCTATCTTCTTTTCTTACTTTACTTCTTCACTTTTCTAAATACTTATTACTTCTCAAAGCATACTCCTTAAAACTGAAATTCTATCTTCTTTTCTTACTTTACTTCTTCACTTTTCTAAATACTTATAACTTCTAAAACATACTCCTTAAAACTGAAATTATATCTTCTTTTCTTACTTTACTTCTTCTTTTTCCTAAATACTTATTACTTCTAAAACATACTCCTTAAAACTGAAATTATATCTTCTTTTCTTACTTTACTTCTTCACTTTTCAAAATACTTATTAATTCTCAAAGCATACTCCTTAAAACTGAAATTCTATCTTCTTTTCTTACTTTTCTTCTTCACTTTTCTAAATACTTATTACTTCTCAAAGCATACTCTTTAAAACTGAAATTCTATCTTCTTTTCTTACTTTACTTCTTCACTTTTCTAAATACTTATTACTTCTCAAAGCATACTCCTTAAAACTGAAATTCTATCTTCTTTTCTTACTTTACTTCTTCACTTTTCTAAATACTTAATACTTCTCAAAGCATACTCCTTAAAACTGAAATTCTATCTTCTTTTCTTACTTTACTTCTTCACTTTTCTAAATACTTATTACTTCTCAAAGCATACTCCTTAAAACTGAAATTCTATCTTCTTTTCTTACTTTTCTTCTTCACTTTTATAAATACTTATTACTTCTCAAAGCATACTCCTTAAAACTGAAATTCTATTTTCTTTTCTTACTTTTCTTCTTCACTTTTCTAAATACTTATTACTTCTCAAAGCATACTCCTTAAAACTGAAATTCTATTTTCTTTTATTACTTTACTACTTCACTTTTCTAAATACTTATTACTTCTCAAAGCATACTCCTTAAAACTGAAATTCTATCTTCTTTTCTTACTTTACTTCTTCACTTTTCTAAATACTTATTACTTCTCAAAGCATACTCCTTAAAACTGAAATTCTATCTTCTTTTCTTACTTTACTTCTTCACTTTTCTAAATACTTATTACTTCTCAAAGCATACTCCTTAAAACTGAAATTCTATCTTCTTTTCTTACTTTACTTCTTCACTTTTCTAAATACTTATTACTTCTCAAAGCATACTCCTTAAAACTGAAATTCTATCTTCTTTTCTTACTTTTCTTCTTCACTTTTCTAAATACTTATTACTTCTCAAAGCATACTCCTAAAAACTGAAATTCTATCTTCTTTTCTTACTTTACTTCTTCACTTTTCTAAATACTTATTACTTCTAAAACATACTCCTTAAAACTGAAATTCTATCTTCTTTTCTTACTTTTCTTCTTCACTTTTATAAATACTTATTACTTCTCAAAGCATACTCCTTAAAACTGAAATTCTATCTTCTTTTCTTACTTTACTTCTTCACTTTTCTAAATACTTATTACTTCTCAAAGCATACTCCTTAAAACTGAAATTCTATCTTCTTTTCTTACTTTTCTTCTTCACTTTTCTAAATACTTATTACTTCTCAAAGCATACTCCTTAAAACTGAAATTCTATCTTCTTTTCTTACTTTACTTCTTCACTTTTCTAAATACTTATTACTTCTCAAAGCATACTCCTTAAAACTGAAATTCTATCTTCTTTTATTACTTTACTTCTTCACTTTTCTAAATACTTATTACTTCTAAAACATACTCCTTAAAACTGAAATTCTATCTTCTTTTCTTACTTTTCTTCTTCACTTTTCTAAATACTTATAACTTCTCAAAGCATACTCCTTAAAACTGAAATTCTATCTTCTTTTCTTACTTTACTTCTTCACTTTTCTAAATACTTATTACTTCTCAAAGCATACTACTTAAAACTGAAATTCTATCTTCTTTTATTACTTTACTACTTCACTTTTATAAATACTTATTACTTCTCAAAGCATACTCCTTAAAACTGAAATTCTATCTTCTTTTCTTACTTTACTTCTTCACTTTTCTAAATACTTATTACTTCTCAAAGCATACTCCTTAAAACTGAAATTCTATCTTCTTTTCTTACTTTTCTTCTTCACTTTTCTAAATACTTATAACTTCTCAAAGCATACTCCTTAAAACTGAAATTCTATCTTCTTTTCTTACTTTACTTCTTCACTTTTCTAAATACTTATAACTTCTCAAAGCACACTCCTTAAAACTGAAATTCTATCTTCTTTTCTTACTTTTCTTCTTCACTTTTCTAAATACTTATTACTTCTCAAAGCATACTCCTTAAAACTGAAATTCTATCTTCTTTTCTTACTTTACTTCTTCACTTTTCTAAATACTTATTACTTCTCAAAGCATACTCTTTAAAACTGAAATTCCATCTTCTTTTCTTACTTTACTTCTTCACTTTTCTAAATACTTATTACTTCTCAAAGCATACTCCTAAAAACTGAAATTCTATCTTCTTTTCTTACTTTACTTCTTCACTTTTCTAAATACTTATTACTTCTCAAAGCATACTCCTTAAAACTGAAATTCTATCTTCTTTTCTTACTTTACTTCTTCTTATTCCTAAAAACTTATTACTTCTCAAAGCATACTCTTTAAAACTGAAATTCTATCTTCTTTTCTTACTTTACTTCTTCTTATTCCTAAATACTTATTACTTCTAAAACATACTCCTTAAAACTGAAATTATATCTTCTTTTCTTACTTTACTTCTTCACTTTTCTAAATACTTATTACTTCTCAAAGCATACTCCTTAAAACTGAAATTATATCTTCTTTTCTTACTTTTCTTCTTCACTTTTATAAATACTTAATACTTCTCAAAGCATACTCTTTAAAACTGAAATTCTATCTTCTTTTCTTACTTTACTTCTTTTTCCTAAATACTTATTACTTCTAAAGCATACTCTTTAAAACTGAAATTCTATCTTCTTTTCTTACTTTACTTCTTCACTTTTCTAAATACTTATTACTTCTCAAAGCATACTCCTTAAAACTGAAATTCTATCTTCTTTTCTTACTTTACTTCTTTTTCCTAAATACTTATTACTTCTCAAAGCATACTCCTAAAAACTGAAATTCTATCTTTTTTTCTTACTTTTCTTCTTCACTTTTATAAATACTTATTACTTCTCAAAGCATACTCCTTAAAACTGAAATTCTATCTTTTTTTCTTACTTTACTTCTTCACTTTTCTAAATACTTATTACTTCTCAAAGCATACTCCTTAAAACTGAAATTCTATCTTCTTTTCTTACTTTTCTTCTTCACTTTTCTAAATACTTATTACTTCTCAAAGCATACTCTTTAAAACTGAAATTCTATCTTTTTTTCTTACTTTACTTCTTTTTCTAAATACTTATTACTTCTCAAAGCATACTCCTTAAAACTGAAATTCTATCTTCTTTTCTTACTTTTCTTTCTTCACTTTTCTAAATACTTATTACTTCTCAAAGCATACTCCTTAAAACTGAAATTCTATCTTTTTTTATTACTTTTCTTCTTCACTTTTCTAAATACTTATTACTTCTCAAAGCATACTACTTAAAACTGAAATTCTATCTTCTTTTATTACTTTACTTCTTTTTCCTAAATACTTATTACTTCTCAAAGCATACTCCTTAAAACTGAAATTATATCTTTTTTTCTTACTTTTCTTCTTCACTTTTATAAATACTTAATACTTCTCAAAGCATACTCCTTAAAACTGAAATTCTATCTTCTTTTTCTTACTTTACTTCTTTTTCCTAAATACTTATTACTTCTCAAAACATACTCCTTAAAACTGAAATTCTATCTTCTTTTCTTACTTTACTTCTTCACTTTTCTAAATACTTATTACTTCTCAAAGCATACTCCTTAAAACTGAAATTCTATCTTCTTTTTCTTACTTTACTTCTTTTTCCTAAATACTTATTACTTCTCAAAGCATACTCTTTAAAACTGAAATTCCATCTTCTTTTATTACTTTACTTCTTTTTTATAAATACTTATTACTTCTTAAAGCATACTCCTTAAAACTGAAATTCTATCTTTTTTTCTTACTTTACTTCTTCTTTTCCTAAAAACTTATTACTTCTCAAAGCATACTCCTTAAAACTGAAATTCTATCTTCTTTTCTTACTTTACTTCTTTTTTCTAAATACTTATTACTTCTCAAAGCATACTCCTTAAAACTGAAATTCTATCTTCTTTTCTTACTTTTCTTCTTCACTTTTCTAAATACTTATTACTTCTCAAAGCATACTCCTTAAAACTGAAATTCTATCTTCTTTTCTTACTTTACTTCTTCACTTTTATAAATACTTATTACTTCTCAAAGCTCACTACTTAAAACTGAAATTCTATCTTCTTTTATTACTTTACTACTTCACTTTTATAAATACTTATTACTTCTCAAAGCATACTCCTTAAAACTGAAATTCTATCTTCTTTTCTTACTTTACTTCTTCACTTTTATAAATACTTAATACTTCTCAAAGCATACTCCTTAAAACTGAAATTCTATCTTTTTTTCTTACTTTACTTCTTCACTTTTCTAAATACTTATTACTTCTCAAAGCATACTCCTTAAAACTGAAATTCTATCTTCTTTTATTACTTTTCTTCTTCACTTTCCTAAATACTTATTACTTCTCAAAGCATACTCCTTAAAACTGAAATTCTATCTTCTTTTCTTACTTTACTTCTTCACTTTTCTAAATACTTATTACTTCTCAAAGCATACTCCTTAAAACTGAAATTCTATCTTTTTTTCTTACTTTACTTCTTCACTTTTCTAAATACTTATTACTTCTCAAAGCTCACTACTTAAAACTGAAATTCTATCTTCTTTTATTACTTTACTACTTCACTTTTCTAAATACTTATTACTTCTCAAAGCATACTCCTTAAAACTGAAATTCTATCTTCTTTTCTTACTTTACTTCTTCACTTTTCTAAATACTTATTACTTCTCAAAGCATACTACTTAAAACTGAAATTCTATCTTCTTTTCTTACTTTACTTCTTCACTTTTCTAAATACTTATTACTTCTCAAAGCATACTCCTTAAAACTGAAATTCTATCTTCTTTTCTTACTTTACTTCTTCACTTTTCTAAATACTTATAACTTCTCAAAGCATACTCCTTAAAACTGAAATTCTATCTTCTTTTCTTACTTTACTTCTTCACTTTTCTAAATACTTATTACTTCTCAAAGCATACTCCTTAAAACTGAAATTCTATCTTCTTTTATTACTTTTCTTCTTTTTCCTAAATACTTATTACTTCTCAAAGCATACTCCTTAAAACTGAAATTCTATCTTCTTTTCTTACTTTACTTCTTCACTTTTCTAAATACTTATTACTTCTCAAAGCATACTCCTTAAAACTGAAATTCTATCTTTTTTTCTTACTTTACTTCTTCACTTTTCTAAATACTTATTACTTCTCAAAGCTCACTACTTAAAACTGAAATTCTATCTTCTTTTATTACTTTACTACTTCACTTTTCTAAATACTTATTACTTCTCAAAGCATACTCCTTAAAACTGAAATTCTATCTTCTTTTCTTACTTTACTTCTTCACTTTTCTAAATACTTATTACTTCTCAAAGCATACTACTTAAAACTGAAATTCTATCTTCTTTTCTTACTTTACTTCTTCACTTTTCTAAATACTTATTACTTCTCAAAGCATACTCCTTAAAACTGAAATTCTATCTTCTTTTCTTACTTTTCTTCTTTTTTATAAATACTTATTACTTCTCAAAGCATACTCCTTAAAACTGAAATTCTATTTTCTTTTCTTACTTTACTTCTTCACTTTTCTAAATACTTATTACTTCTCAAAGCATACTCCTTAAAACTGAAATTCTATCTTCTTTTATTACTTTACTACTTCACTTTTATAAATACTTATTACTTCTCAAAGCATACTCCTTAAAACTGAAATTCTATCTTCTTTTCTTACTTTACTTCTTCACTTTTCTAAATACTTATTACTTCTCAAAGCATACTCCTTAAAACTGAAATTCTATCTTCTTTTCTTACTTTACTTCTTCTTATTCCTAAATACTTATTACTTCTAAAACATACTCTTTAAAACTGAAATTCTATCTTCTTTTCTTACTTTACTTCTTCACTTTTATAAATACTTAATACTTCTCAAAGCATACTCCTTAAAACTGAAATTCTATCTTCTTTTCTTACTTTTCTTCTTTTTCCTAAATACTTATTAATTCTAAAACATACTCTTTAAAACTGAAATTCTATCTTCTTTTCTTACTTTTCTTCTTCACTTTTATAAATACTTATTACTTCTCAAAGCATACTCCTTAAAACTGAAATTCTATCTTCTTTTCTTACTTTACTTCTTTTTTTTCCTAAATACTTATTACTTCTCAAAGCATACTCTTTAAAACTGAAATTCTATCTTTTTTTCTTACTTTACTTCTTCACTTTTATAAATACTTAATACTTCTCAAAGCATACTCCTTAAAACTGAAATTCTATCTTTTTTTCTTACTTTACTACTTCACTTTTATAAATACTTATTACTTCTCAAAGCATACTCCTTAAAACTGAAATTCTATCTTCTTTTCTTACTTTTCTTCTTTTTCCTAAATACTTATTAATTCTAAAACATACTCTTTAAAACTGAAATTCTATCTTCTTTTCTTACTTTACTTCTTCACTTTTATAAATACTTATTACTTCTCAAAGCATACTCCTTAAAACTGAAATTCTATCTTCTTTTCTTACTTTTCTTCTTTTTTATAAATACTTATTACTTCTCAAAGCATACTCCTTAAAACTGAAATTCTATTTTCTTTTATTACTTTACTACTTCACTTTTCTAAATACTTATTAATTCTAAAACATACTCTTTAAAACTGAAATTCTATCTTCTTTTCTTACTTTACTTCTTCACTTTTATAAATACTTATTACTTCTCAAAGCATACTCCTTAAAACTGAAATTCTATCTTCTTTTCTTACTTTTCTTCTTTTTTATAAATACTTATTACTTCTCAAAGCATACTCCTTAAAACTGAAATTCTATCTTCTTTTATTACTTTACTACTTCACTTTTATAAATACTTATTACTTCTCAAAGCATACTCCTTAAAACTGAAATTCTATCTTCTTTTATTACTTTTCTTCTTTTTCCTAAATACTTATTACTTCTAAAACATACTCTTTAAAACTGAAATTCTATCTTTTTTTCTTACTTTACTTCTTCACTTTTATAAATACTTAATACTTCTCAAAGCATACTCCTTAAAACTGAAATTCTATCTTTTTTTCTTACTTTACTTCTTCACTTTTCTAAAATACTTATTACTTCTCAAAGCATACTCCTTAAAACTGAAATTCTATCTTCTTTTATTACTTTTCTTCTTTTTCCTAAATACTTATTACTTCTCAAAGCATACTCCTTAAAACTGAAATTCTATCTTCTTTTCTTACTTTACTTCTTCACTTTTCTAAATACTTATTACTTCTCAAAGCATACTCCTTAAAACTGAAATTCTATCTTTTTTTCTTACTTTACTTCTTCACTTTTCTAAATACTTATTACTTCTCAAAGCTCACTACTTAAAACTGAAATTCTATCTTCTTTTATTAAAATTACTACTTCACTTTTCTAAATACTTATTACTTCTCAAAGCATACTCCTTAAAACTGAAATTCTATCTTCTTTTCTTACTTTACTTCTTCACTTTTCTAAATACTTATTACTTCTCAAAGCATACTCCTTAAAACTGAAATTCTATCTTCTTTTCTTACTTTACTTCTTCACTTTTCTAAATACTTATTACTTCTCAAAGCATACTCCTTAAAACTGAAATTCTATCTTCTTTTCTTACTTTACTTCTTCACTTTTCTAAATACTTATTACTTCTCAAAGCATACTCCTTAAAACTGAAATTCTATCTTCTTTTATTACTTTTCTTCTTTTTCCTAAATACTTATTACTTCTCAAAGCATACTCCTTAAAACTGAAATTCTATCTTCTTTTCTTACTTTACTTCTTCACTTTTCTAAATACTTATTACTTCTCAAAGCATACTCCTTAAAACTGAAATTCTATCTTTTTTTCTTACTTTACTTCTTCACTTTTCTAAATACTTATTACTTCTCAAAGCTCACTACTTAAAACTGAAATTCTATCTTCTTTTATTACTTTACTACTTCACTTTTCTAAATACTTATTACTTCTCAAAGCATACTCCTTAAAACTGAAATTCTATCTTCTTTTCTTACTTTACTTCTTCACTTTTCTAAATACTTATTACTTCTCAAAGCATACTACTTAAAACTGAAATTCTATCTTCTTTTCTTACTTTACTTCTTCACTTTTCTAAATACTTATTACTTCTCAAAGCATACTCCTTAAAACTGAAATTCTATCTTCTTTTATTACTTTACTACTTCACTTTTATAAATACTTATTACTTCTCAAAGCATACTCCTTAAAACTGAAATTCTATCTTCTTTTCTTACTTTACTTCTTCACTTTTCTAAATACTTATTACTTCTCAAAGCATACTCCTTAAAACTGAAATTCTATCTTCTTTTATTACTTTACTACTTCACTTTTATAAATACTTATTACTTCTCAAAGCATACTCCTTAAAACTGAAATTCTATCTTCTTTTATTACTTTTCTTCTTTTTCCTAAATACTTATTACTTCTCAAAGCATACTCCTTAAAACTGAAATTCTATCTTCTTTTATTACTTTACTACGACACTTTTATAAATACTTATTACTTCTCAAAGCATACTCTTTAAAACTGAAATTCTATCTTCTTTTCTTACTTTACTTCTTCTTATTCCTAAATACTTATTACTTCTAAAACATACTCTTTAAAACTGAAATTCTATCTTCTTTTCTTACTTTACTTCTTCACTTTTATAAATACTTATTACTTCTCAAAGCATACTCCTTAAAACTGAAATTCTATCTTCTTTTCTTACTTTACTACTTCACTTTTCTAAATACTTATTACTTCTCAAAGCATACTCCTTAAAACTGAAATTCTATCTTCTTTTATTACTTTTCTTCTTTTTCCTAAATACTTATTACTTCTCAAAGCATACTACTTAAAACTGAAATTCTTTCTTCTTTTCTTACTTTACTTCTTCACTTTTCTAAATACTTATTACTTCTCAAAGCATACTTCTTAAAACTGAAATTCTATCTTTTTTTCTTACTTTACTCCTTCTTTTCTAAATACTTATTACTTCTCAAAGCTCACTCTTTAAAACTGAAATTCTATCTTCTTTTCTTACTTTACTTCTTCACTTTTCTAAATACTTATTACTTCTCAAAGCATACTCCTTAAAACTGAAATTCTATCTTCTTTTCTTACTTTACTACTTCACTTTTCTAAATACTTATTACTTCTCAAAGCATATTACTTAAAACTGAAATTCTATCTTCTTTTTTACTTTACTTTTTCACTTTTCCTAAATACTTATTACTTCTCAAAGCATACTCTTTAAAACTGAAATTCTATCTTTTTTTCTTACTTTACTTCTTCACTTTTCTAAATACTTATTACTTCTGCATAATTCTGTTCTATCTTCTTTTCTTACTTTACTTCTTCACTTTTCATAAATACTTAATACTTCTCAAAGCATACTTCTTAAAACTGAAATTCTATCTTTTTTTCTTACTTTACTTCTTCTTTTCCTAAATACTTATTACTTCTCAAAGCATACTCTTTAAAACTGAAATTCTATCTTCTTTTCTTACTTTACTTCTTTTTTCTAAATACTTATTACTTCTCAAAGCATACTCCTTAAAACTGAAATTCTATCTTCTTTTCTTACTTTACTTCTTCACTTTTCTAAATACTTAATACTTCTCAAAGCATACTCCTTAAAACTGAAATTCTATCTTTTTTTCTTACTTTACTTCTTTTTTCTAAATACTTATTACTTCTCAAAGCTACTACTTAAAACTGAAATTCTATCTTCTTTTCTTACTTTACTTCTTCACTTTTATAAATACTTAATACTTCTCAAAGCATACTTCTTAAAACTGAAATTCTATCTTCTTTTCTTACTTTACTTCTTCTTTTCTAAATACTTATTACTTCTCAAAGCATACTCTTTAAAACTGAAATTCTATCTTTTTTTCTTACTTTACTTCTTCACTTTTCTAAATACTTATTACTTCTCAAAGCATCACTACTTAAAACTGAAATTCTATCTTCTTTTATTACTTTACTACTTCACTTTTCTAAATACTTAATACTTCTCAAAGCATACTCCTTAAAACTGAAATTCTATCTTCTTTTTTACTTTACTTTTCTTCTTTTTATAAATACTTATTACTTCTCAAAGCATACTCCTTAAAACTGAAATTCTATCTTCTTTTCTTACTTTACTCCTTCACTTTTCTAAATACTTATTACTTCTCAAAGCATACTTCTTAAAACTGAAATTCTATCTTCTTTTCTTACTTTACTCCTTCTTTTTCCTAAATACTTATTACTTCTAAAGCATACTCTTTAAAACTGAAATTCTATCTTCTTTTCTTACTTTACTACTTCACTTTTATAAATACTTAATACTTCTCAAAGCATACTCCTTAAAACTGAAATTCTATCTTCTTTTCTTACTTTACTTCTTTTTTTTCTAAATACTTATTACTTCTCAAAGCATACTACTTAAAACTGAAATTCTATCTTCTTTTCTTACTTTACTTCTTCACTTTTCTAAATACTTATTACTTCTCAAAGCATACTCCTTAAAACTGAAATTCTATCTTCTTTTATTACTTTACTACTTCACTTTTCTAAATACTTATTACTTCTCAAAGCATACTCCTTAAAACTGAAATTCTATCTTCTTTTCTTACTTTTCTTCTTTTTCCTAAATACTTATTAATTCTAAAACATACTCTTTAAAACTGAAATTCTATCTTCTTTTCTTACTTTACTTCTTCACTTTTATAAATACTTATTACTTCTCAAAGCATACTCCTTAAAACTGAAATTCTATCTTCTTTTCTTACTTTTCTTCTTTTTTATAAATACTTATTACTTCTCAAAGCATACTCCTTAAAACTGAAATTCTATCTTCTTTTATTACTTTACTACTTCACTTTTATAAATACTTATTACTTCTCAAAGCATACTCCTTAAAACTGAAATTCTATCTTCTTTTATTACTTTTCTTCTTTTTCCTAAATACTTATTACTTCTAAAACATACTCTTTAAAACTGAAATTCTATCTTTTTTTCTTACTTTACTTCTTCACTTTTATAAATGCTTATTACTTCTCAAAGCATACTCCTTAAAACTGAAATTCTATCTTCTTTTATTACTTTACTACTTCACTTTTATAAATACTTATTACTTCTCAAAGCATACTCCTTAAAACTGAAATTCTATCTTCTTTTATTACTTTTCTTCTTTTTCCTAAATACTTATTACTTCTAAAACATACTCTTTAAAACTGAAATTCTATCTTTTTTTCTTACTTTACTTCTTCACTTTTATAAATGCTTATTACTTCTCAAAGCATACTCCTTAAAACTGAAATTCTATCTTCTTTTATTACTTTACTTCTTCACTTTTCTAAATACTTATTACTTCTCTAAGCATACTCTTTAAAACTGAAATTCTATCTTTTTTTCTTACTTTTCTTCTTCACTTTTATAAATACTTATTACTTCTCAAAGCATACTCCTTAAAACTGAAATTCTATCTTCTTTTCTTACTTTACTTCTTCACTTTTCTAAATACTTATTACTTCTCAAAGCATACTCCTTAATACTGAAATTCTATCTTCTTTTCTTACTTTTCTTCTTCACTTTTATAAATACTTAATACTTCTCAAAGCATACTCCTTAAAACTGAAATTCTATCTTCTTTTCTTACTTTTCTTCTTCACTTTTATAAATACTTATTACTTCTCAAAGCATACTCCTTAAAACTGAAATTCTATCTTCTTTTCTTACTTTACTTCTTTTTTTTCCTAAATACTTATTACTTCTCAAAGCATACTCCTTAAAACTGAAATTCTATTTTCTTTTCTTACTTTACTACTTCACTTTTATAAATACTTATTACTTCTCAAAGCATACTCCTTAAAACTGAAATTCTATCTTCTTTTCTTACTTTTCTTCTTTTTTATAAATACTTATTACTTCTCAAAGCATACTCCTTAAAACTGAAATTCTATCTTCTTTTATTACTTTACTACTTCACTTTTATAAATACTTATTACTTCTCAAAGCATACTCCTTAAAACTGAAATTCTATCTTCTTTTCTTACTTTTCTTCTTTTTCCTAAATACTTATTACTTCTCAAAGCATACTCCTAAAAACTGAAATTCTATCTTCTTTTCTTACTTTACTTCTTCACTTTTATAAAAACTTATTACTTCTCAAAGCATACTCCTTAAAACTGAAATTCTATCTTCTTTTCTTACTTTACTTCTTCACTTTTCAAAATACTTATTACTTCTCAAAGCATACTCCTTAAAACTGAAATTCTATCTTCTTTTCTTACTTTACTTCTTCACTTTTCAAAATACTTATTACTTCTCAAAGCATACTCCTTAATACTGAAATTCTATCTTCTTTTCTTACTTTTCTTCTTCACTTTTATAAATACTTAATACTTCTCAAAGCATACTCCTTAAAACTGAAATTCTATCTTCTTTTCTTACTTTACTTCTTCACTTTTCCTAAATACTTATTACTTCTCAAAGCATACTCTTTAAAACTGAAATTCTATCTTCTTTTCTTACTTTACTTCTTCACTTTTCCTAAATACTTATTACTTCTCAAAGCATACTCCTAAAAACTGAAATTCTATCTTCTTTTCTTACTTTACTTCTTCACTTTTCTAAATACTTATTACTTCTCAAAGCATACTCCTTAATACTGAAATTCTATCTTCTTTTCTTACTTTTCTTCTTCACTTTTATAAATACTTATTACTTCTCAAAGCATACTCCTTAAAACTGAAATTCTATCTTCTTTTCTTACTTTTTCTTCTTTTTCCTAAATACTTATTACTTCTAAAACATACTCCTTAAAACTGAAATTCTATCTTCTTTTCTTACTTTACTTCTTCACTTTTCAAAATACTTATTACTTCTCAAAGCATACTCCTTAATACTGAAATTCTATCTTCTTTTCTTACTTTTCTTCTTCACTTTTATAAATACTTAATACTTCTCAAAGCATACTCCTTAAAACTGAAATTCTATCTTCTTTTCTTACTTTTCTTCTTCACTTTTATAAATACTTATTACTTCTCAAAGCATACTCCTTAAAACTGAAATTCTATCTTCTTTTCTTACTTTACTTCTTTTTTTTCCTAAATACTTATTACTTCTCAAAGCATACTCCTTAAAACTGAAATTCTATTTTCTTTTCTTACTTTACTACTTCACTTTTATAAATACTTATTACTTCTCAAAGCATACTCCTTAAAACTGAAATTCTATCTTCTTTTCTTACTTTACTTCTTCACTTTTCTAAATACTTATTACTTCTCAAAGCATACTCCTTAAAACTGAAATTCTATCTTCTTTTCTTACTTTACTTCTTCACTTTTATAAATACTTATTACTTCTCAAAGCATACTCCTTAAAACTGAAATTCTATCTTCTTTTATTACTTTTCTTTTTTTTCCTAAATACTTATTACTTCTCAAAGCATACTCTTTAAAACTGAAATTCTATCTTCTTTTCTTACTATTCTTCTTTTTCCTAAATATTTATTACTTCTCAAAGCATACTCCTTAAAACTGAAATTCTATCTTCTTTTCTTACTTTACTTTTTCACTTTTATAAATACTTATTACTTCTCAAAGCATACTCCTTAAAACTGAAATTCTATCTTTTTTTCTTACTTTTCTTCTTCACTTTTCAAAATACTTATTACTTCTCAAAGCATACTCCTTAAAACTGAAATTCTATCTTCTTTTCTTACTTTTCTTCTTCACTTTTCTAAATACTTAATACTTCTCAAAGCATACTCCTTAAAACTGAAATTCTATCTTCTTTTCTTACTTTACTTCTTCACTTTTCTAAATGCTTTTTACTTTTCAAAGCATATTACTTAAAACTGAAATTCTATCTTCTTTTCTTACTTTACTTTTTCACTTTTATAAATACTTATTACTTCTCAAAGCATACTCCTTAAAACTGAAATTCTATCTTCTTTTCTTACTTTTTTTCACTTTTATAAATACTTATTACTTCTCAAAGCATACTCCTAAAAACTGAAATTCTATCTTTTTTTCTTACTTTACTTCTTCACTTTTCTAAATACTTATTACTTCTCAGAGCATACTCCTTAAAACTGAAATTCTATCTTCTTTTCTTACTTTACTTCTTCACTTTTATAAATACTTATTACTTCTCAAAGCATACTCCTTAAAACTGAAATTCTATCTTCTTTTCTTACTTTACTTCTTCTTTTTCCTAAATACTTATTACTTCTAAAACATACTCCTTAAAACTGAAATTATATCTTCTTTTCTTACTTTACTTCTTCACTTTTCAAAATACTTATTACTTCTCAAAGCATACTCTTTAAAACTGAAATTCTATCTTCTTTTCTTACTTTACTTCTTCACTTTTCTAAATACTTATTACTTCTCAAAGCATACTCCTTAAAACTGAAACTCTATCTTCTTTTCTTACTTTACTTCTTCACTTTTCTAAATACTTATAACTTCTAAAACATACTCCTTAAAACTGAAATTATATCTTCTTTTCTTACTTTACTTCTTCTTTTTCCTAAATACTTATTACTTCTAAAACATACTCCTTAAAACTGAAATTATATCTTCTTTTCTTACTTTACTTCTTCACTTTTCAAAATACTTATTAATTCTCAAAGCATACTCCTTAAAACTGAAATTCTATCTTCTTTTCTTACTTTTCTTCTTCACTTTTCTAAATACTTATTACTTCTCAAAGCATACTCTTTAAAACTGAAATTCTATCTTCTTTTCTTACTTTACTTCTTCACTTTTCTAAATACTTATTACTTCTCAAAGCATACTCCTTAAAACTGAAATTCTATTTTCTTTTCTTACTTTACTACTTCACTTTTATAAATACTTATTACTTCTCAAAGCATACTCCTTAAAACTGAAATTCTATCTTCTTTTCTTACTTTACTTCTTCACTTTTCTAAATACTTATTACTTCTCAAAGCTCACTACTTAAAACTGAAATTCTATCTTCTTTTATTACTTTACTACTTCACTTTTCTAAATACTTATTACTTCTCAAAGCATACTCCTTAAAACTGAAATTCTATCTTCTTTTCTTACTTTACTTCTTCACTTTTCTAAATACTTATTACTTCTCAAAGCATACTACTTAAAACTGAAATTCTATCTTCTTTTCTTACTTTACTTCTTCACTTTTCTAAATACTTATTACTTCTCAAAGCATACTCCTTAAAACTGAAATTCTATCTTCTTTTCTTACTTTACTTCTTCACTTTTCTAAATACTTATAACTTCTCAAAGCATACTCCTTAAAACTGAAATTCTATCTTCTTTTCTTACTTTACTTTTTCACTTTTATAAATACTTATTACTTCTCAAAGCATACTCCTTAAAACTGAAATTCTATCTTTTTTTCTTACTTTTCTTCTTCACTTTTCAAAATACTTATTACTTCTCAAAGCATACTCCTTAAAACTGAAATTCTATCTTCTTTTCTTACTTTTCTTCTTCACTTTTCTAAATACTTAATACTTCTCAAAGCATACTCCTTAAAACTGAAATTCTATCTTCTTTTCTTACTTTACTTCTTCACTTTTCTAAATGCTTTTTACTTTTCAAAGCATATTACTTAAAACTGAAATTCTATCTTCTTTTCTTACTTTACTTTTTCACTTTTATAAATACTTATTACTTCTCAAAGCATACTCCTTAAAACTGAAATTCTATCTTCTTTTCTTACTTTTTTTCACTTTTATAAATACTTATTACTTCTCAAAGCATACTCCTAAAAACTGAAATTCTATCTTTTTTTCTTACTTTACTTCTTCACTTTTCTAAATACTTATTACTTCTCAGAGCATACTCCTTAAAACTGAAATTCTATCTTCTTTTCTTACTTTACTTCTTCACTTTTATAAATACTTATTACTTCTCAAAGCATACTCCTTAAAACTGAAATTCTATCTTCTTTTCTTACTTTACTTCTTCTTTTTCCTAAATACTTATTACTTCTAAAACATACTCCTTAAAACTGAAATTATATCTTCTTTTCTTACTTTACTTCTTCACTTTTCAAAATACTTATTACTTCTCAAAGCATACTCTTTAAAACTGAAATTCTATCTTCTTTTCTTACTTTACTTCTTCACTTTTCTAAATACTTATTACTTCTCAAAGCATACTCCTTAAAACTGAAATTCTATCTTCTTTTCTTACTTTACTTCTTCACTTTTCTAAATACTTATAACTTCTAAAACATACTCCTTAAAACTGAAATTATATCTTCTTTTCTTACTTTACTTCTTCTTTTTCCTAAATACTTATTACTTCTAAAACATACTCCTTAAAACTGAAATTATATCTTCTTTTCTTACTTTACTTCTTCACTTTTCAAAATACTTATTAATTCTCAAAGCATACTCCTTAAAACTGAAATTCTATCTTCTTTTCTTACTTTTCTTCTTCACTTTTCTAAATACTTATTACTTCTCAAAGCATACTCTTTAAAACTGAAATTCTATCTTCTTTTCTTACTTTACTTCTTCACTTTTCTAAATACTTATTACTTCTCAAAGCATACTCCTTAAAACTGAAATTCTATCTTCTTTTCTTACTTTACTTCTTCACTTTTCTAAATACTTAATACTTCTCAAAGCATACTCCTTAAAACTGAAATTCTATCTTCTTTTCTTACTTTACTTCTTCACTTTTCTAAATACTTATTACTTCTCAAAGCATACTCCTTAAAACTGAAATTCTATCTTCTTTTCTTACTTTTCTTCTTCACTTTTATAAATACTTATTACTTCTCAAAGCATACTCCTTAAAACTGAAATTCTATTTTCTTTTCTTACTTTTCTTCTTCACTTTTCTAAATACTTATTACTTCTCAAAGCATACTCCTTAAAACTGAAATTCTATTTTCTTTTATTACTTTACTACTTCACTTTTCTAAATACTTATTACTTCTCAAAGCATACTCCTTAAAACTGAAATTCTATCTTCTTTTCTTACTTTACTTCTTCACTTTTCTAAATACTTATTACTTCTCAAAGCATACTCCTTAAAACTGAAATTCTATCTTCTTTTCTTACTTTACTTCTTCACTTTTCTAAATACTTATTACTTCTCAAAGCATACTCCTTAAAACTGAAATTCTATCTTCTTTTCTTACTTTACTTCTTCACTTTTCTAAATACTTATTACTTCTCAAAGCATACTCCTTAAAACTGAAATTCTATCTTCTTTTCTTACTTTTCTTCTTCACTTTTCTAAATACTTATTACTTCTCAAAGCATACTCCTAAAAACTGAAATTCTATCTTCTTTTCTTACTTTACTTCTTCACTTTTCTAAATACTTATTACTTCTAAAACATACTCCTTAAAACTGAAATTCTATCTTCTTTTCTTACTTTTCTTCTTCACTTTTATAAATACTTATTACTTCTCAAAGCATACTCCTTAAAACTGAAATTCTATCTTCTTTTCTTACTTTACTTCTTCACTTTTCTAAATACTTATTACTTCTCAAAGCATACTCCTTAAAACTGAAATTCTATCTTCTTTTCTTACTTTTCTTCTTCACTTTTCTAAATACTTATTACTTCTCAAAGCATACTCCTTAAAACTGAAATTCTATCTTCTTTTCTTACTTTACTTCTTCACTTTTCTAAATACTTATTACTTCTCAAAGCATACTCCTTAAAACTGAAATTCTATCTTCTTTTATTACTTTACTTCTTCACTTTTCTAAATACTTATTACTTCTAAAACATACTCCTTAAAACTGAAATTCTATCTTCTTTTCTTACTTTTCTTCTTCACTTTTCTAAATACTTATAACTTCTCAAAGCATACTCCTTAAAACTGAAATTCTATCTTCTTTTCTTACTTTACTTCTTCACTTTTCTAAATACTTATTACTTCTCAAAGCATACTACTTAAAACTGAAATTCTATCTTCTTTTATTACTTTACTACTTCACTTTTATAAATACTTATTACTTCTCAAAGCATACTCCTTAAAACTGAAATTCTATCTTCTTTTCTTACTTTACTTCTTCACTTTTCTAAATACTTATTACTTCTCAAAGCATACTCCTTAAAACTGAAATTCTATCTTCTTTTCTTACTTTTCTTCTTCACTTTTCTAAATACTTATAACTTCTCAAAGCATACTCCTTAAAACTGAAATTCTATCTTCTTTTCTTACTTTACTTCTTCACTTTTCTAAATACTTATAACTTCTCAAAGCACACTCCTTAAAACTGAAATTCTATCTTCTTTTCTTACTTTTCTTCTTCACTTTTCTAAATACTTATTACTTCTCAAAGCATACTCCTTAAAACTGAAATTCTATCTTCTTTTCTTACTTTACTTCTTCACTTTTCTAAATACTTATTACTTCTCAAAGCATACTCCTTAAAACTGAAATTCTATCTTCTTTTCTTACTTTACTTCTTCACTTTTCTAAATACTTATTACTTCTCAAAGCATACTACTTAAAACTGAAATTCTATCTTCTTTTATTACTTTACTACTTCACTTTTATAAATACTTATTACTTCTCAAAGCATACTCCTTAAAACTGAAATTCTATCTTCTTTTCTTACTTTACTTCTTCACTTTTCTAAATACTTATTACTTCTCAAAGCATACTCCTTAAAACTGAAATTCTATCTTCTTTTATTACTTTACTACTTCACTTTTATAAATACTTATTACTTCTCAAAGCATACTCTTTAAAACTGAAAATCTATCTTCTTTTCTTACTTTACTACTTCACTTTTATAAATACTTATTACTTCTAAAACATACTCTTTAAAACTGAAATTCTATCTTCTTTTCTTACTTTACTTCTTCACTTTTCTAAATACTTATTACTTCTCAAAGCATACTCCTTAAAACTGAAATTCTATCTTCTTTTATTACTTTACTACTTCACTTTTATAAATACTTATTACTTCTCAAAGCATACTCTTTAAAACTGAAAATCTATCTTCTTTTCTTACTTTACTACTTCACTTTTATAAATACTTATTACTTCTAAAACATACTCTTTAAAACTGAAATTCTATCTTCTTTTCTTACTTTACTTCTTCACTTTTATAAATACTTATTACTTCTCAAAGCATACTCCTTAAAACTGAAATTCTATCTTCTTTTCTTACTTTTCTTCTTTTTCCTAAATACTTATTAATTCTAAAACATACTCTTTAAAACTGAAATTCTATCTTCTTTTCTTACTTTACTTCTTCACTTTTATAAATACTTAATACTTCTCAAAGCATACTCCTTAAAACTGAAATTCTATCTTTTTTTCTTACTTTACTTCTTCACTTTTCTAAATACTTATTACTTCTAAAACATACTCCTTAAAACTGAAATTCTATCTTCTTTTCTTACTTTTCTTCTTCACTTTTATAAATACTTATTACTTCTCAAAGCATACTCTTTAAAACTGAAATTCTATCTTCTTTTCTTACTTTTCTTCTTTTTCCTAAATACTTATTACTTCTCAAAGCATACTCCTTAAAACTGAAATTCTATCTTCTTTTCTTACTTTACTTCTTCACTTTTCTAAATACTTATTACTTCTCAAAGCATACTACTTAAAACTGAAATTCTATCTTCTTTTATTACTTTACTTCTTCACTTTTCTAAATACTTATTACTTCTCAAAGCATACTACTTAAAACTGAAATTCTATCTTCTTTTATTACTTTTCTTCTTTTTCCTAAATACTTATTACTTCTCAAAGCATACTCCTTAAAACTGAAATTCTATCTTTTTTTCTTACTTTTCTTCTTCACTTTTATAAATACTTATTACTTCTCAAAGCATACTCCTTAAAACTGAAATTCTATCTTCTTTTCTTACTTTACTTCTTCACTTTTCTAAATACTTATTACTTCTCAAAGCATACTCCTTAAAACTGAAATTCTATCTTCTTTTCTTACTTTACTTCTTCACTTTTCTAAATACTTATTACTTCTCAAAGCATACTCCTTAAAACTGAAATTCTATCTTTTTTTCTTACTTTACTTCTTCACTTTTCTAAATACTTATTACTTCTCAAAGCATACTCCTTAAAACTGAAATTCTATCTTCTTTTATTACTTTTCTTCTTTTTCCTAAATACTTATTACTTCTTAAAGCATACTCCTTAAAACTGAAATTCTATCTTTTTTTCTTACTTTACTTCTTCACTTTTCTAAATACTTAATACTTCTCAAAGCATACTCCTTAAAACTGAAATTCTATCTTCTTTTATTACTTTTCTTCTTTTTCCTAAATACTTATTACTTCTTAAAGCATATTACTTAAAACTGAAATTCTATCTTCTTTTCTTACTTTACTTCTTCACTTTTCTAAATACTTATTACTTCTCAAAGCATACTCCTTAAAACTGAAATTCTATCTTTTTTTCTTACTTTACTTCTTCACTTTTCTAAATACTTATTACTTCTCAAAGCTCACTACTTAAAACTGAAATTCTATCTTCTTTTATTACTTTACTACTTCACTTTTCTAAATACTTATTACTTCTCAAAGCATACTCCTTAAAACTGAAATTCTATCTTCTTTTCTTACTTTACTTCTTCACTTTTATAAATACTTAATACTTCTCAAAGCATACTCCTTAAAACTGAAATTCTATCTTTTTTTCTTACTTTACTTCTTCACTTTTCTAAATACTTATTACTTCTCAAAGCATACTCCTTAAAACTGAAATTCTATCTTCTTTTATTACTTTTCTTCTTCACTTTCCTAAATACTTATTACTTCTCAAAGCATACTCCTTAAAACTGAAATTCTATCTTCTTTTCTTACTTTACTTCTTCACTTTTCTAAATACTTATTACTTCTCAAAGCATACTCCTTAAAACTGAAATTCTATCTTTTTTTCTTACTTTACTTCTTCACTTTTCTAAATACTTATTACTTCTCAAAGCTCACTACTTAAAACTGAAATTCTATCTTCTTTTATTACTTTACTACTTCACTTTTCTAAATACTTATTACTTCTCAAAGCATACTCCTTAAAACTGAAATTCTATCTTCTTTTCTTACTTTACTTCTTCACTTTTCTAAATACTTATTACTTCTCAAAGCATACTACTTAAAACTGAAATTCTATCTTCTTTTCTTACTTTACTTCTTCACTTTTCTAAATACTTATTACTTCTCAAAGCATACTCCTTAAAACTGAAATTCTATCTTCTTTTCTTACTTTACTTCTTCACTTTTCTAAATACTTATAACTTCTCAAAGCATACTCCTTAAAACTGAAATTCTATCTTCTTTTCTTACTTTACTTCTTCACTTTTCTAAATACTTATTACTTCTCAAAGCATACTCCTTAAAACTGAAATTCTATCTTCTTTTATTACTTTTCTTCTTTTTCCTAAATACTTATTACTTCTCAAAGCATACTCCTTAAAACTGAAATTCTATCTTCTTTTCTTACTTTACTTCTTCACTTTTCTAAATACTTATTACTTCTCAAAGCATACTCCTTAAAACTGAAATTCTATCTTTTTTTCTTACTTTACTTCTTCACTTTTCTAAATACTTATTACTTCTCAAAGCTCACTACTTAAAACTGAAATTCTATCTTCTTTTATTACTTTACTACTTCACTTTTCTAAATACTTATTACTTCTCAAAGCATACTCCTTAAAACTGAAATTCTATCTTCTTTTCTTACTTTACTTCTTCACTTTTCTAAATACTTATTACTTCTCAAAGCATACTACTTAAAACTGAAATTCTATCTTCTTTTCTTACTTTACTTCTTCACTTTTCTAAATACTTATTACTTCTCAAAGCATACTCCTTAAAACTGAAATTCTATCTTCTTTTCTTACTTTTCTTCTTTTTTATAAATACTTATTACTTCTCAAAGCATACTCCTTAAAACTGAAATTCTATTTTCTTTTCTTACTTTACTTCTTCACTTTTCTAAATACTTATTACTTCTCAAAGCATACTCCTTAAAACTGAAATTCTATCTTCTTTTATTACTTTACTACTTCACTTTTATAAATACTTATTACTTCTCAAAGCATACTCCTTAAAACTGAAATTCTATCTTCTTTTCTTACTTTACTTCTTCACTTTTCTAAATACTTATTACTTCTCAAAGCATACTCCTTAAAACTGAAATTCTATCTTCTTTTCTTACTTTACTTCTTCTTATTCCTAAATACTTATTACTTCTAAAACATACTCTTTAAAACTGAAATTCTATCTTCTTTTCTTACTTTACTTCTTCACTTTTATAAATACTTAATACTTCTCAAAGCATACTCCTTAAAACTGAAATTCTATCTTCTTTTCTTACTTTTCTTCTTTTTCCTAAATACTTATTAATTCTAAAACATACTCTTTAAAACTGAAATTCTATCTTCTTTTCTTACTTTTCTTCTTCACTTTTATAAATACTTATTACTTCTCAAAGCATACTCCTTAAAACTGAAATTCTATCTTCTTTTCTTACTTTACTTCTTTTTTTTCCTAAATACTTATTACTTCTCAAAGCATACTCTTTAAAACTGAAATTCTATCTTTTTTTCTTACTTTACTTCTTCACTTTTATAAATACTTAATACTTCTCAAAGCATACTCCTTAAAACTGAAATTCTATCTTTTTTTCTTACTTTACTACTTCACTTTTATAAATACTTATTACTTCTCAAAGCATACTCCTTAAAACTGAAATTCTATCTTCTTTTCTTACTTTTCTTCTTTTTCCTAAATACTTATTAATTCTAAAACATACTCTTTAAAACTGAAATTCTATCTTCTTTTCTTACTTTACTTCTTCACTTTTATAAATACTTATTACTTCTCAAAGCATACTCCTTAAAACTGAAATTCTATCTTCTTTTCTTACTTTTCTTCTTTTTTATAAATACTTATTACTTCTCAAAGCATACTCCTTAAAACTGAAATTCTATTTTCTTTTATTACTTTACTACTTCACTTTTCTAAATACTTATTAATTCTAAAACATACTCTTTAAAACTGAAATTCTATCTTCTTTTCTTACTTTACTTCTTCACTTTTATAAATACTTATTACTTCTCAAAGCATACTCCTTAAAACTGAAATTCTATCTTCTTTTCTTACTTTTCTTCTTTTTTATAAATACTTATTACTTCTCAAAGCATACTCCTTAAAACTGAAATTCTATCTTCTTTTATTACTTTACTACTTCACTTTTATAAATACTTATTACTTCTCAAAGCATACTCCTTAAAACTGAAATTCTATCTTCTTTTATTACTTTTCTTCTTTTTCCTAAATACTTATTACTTCTAAAACATACTCTTTAAAACTGAAATTCTATCTTTTTTTCTTACTTTACTTCTTCACTTTTATAAATACTTAATACTTCTCAAAGCATACTCCTTAAAACTGAAATTCTATCTTTTTTTCTTACTTTACTTCTTCACTTTTCTAAATACTTATTACTTCTCAAAGCATACTCCTTAAAACTGAAATTCTATCTTCTTTTATTACTTTTCTTCTTTTTCCTAAATACTTATTACTTCTCAAAGCATACTCCTTAAAACTGAAATTCTATCTTCTTTTCTTACTTTACTTCTTCACTTTTCTAAATACTTATTACTTCTCAAAGCATACTCCTTAAAACTGAAATTCTATCTTTTTTTCTTACTTTACTTCTTCACTTTTCTAAATACTTATTACTTCTCAAAGCTCACTACTTAAAACTGAAATTCTATCTTCTTTTATTAAAATTACTACTTCACTTTTCTAAATACTTATTACTTCTCAAAGCATACTCCTTAAAACTGAAATTCTATCTTCTTTTCTTACTTTACTTCTTCACTTTTCTAAATACTTATTACTTCTCAAAGCATACTCCTTAAAACTGAAATTCTATCTTCTTTTCTTACTTTACTTCTTCACTTTTCTAAATACTTATTACTTCTCAAAGCATACTCCTTAAAACTGAAATTCTATCTTCTTTTCTTACTTTACTTCTTCACTTTTCTAAATACTTATTACTTCTCAAAGCATACTCCTTAAAACTGAAATTCTATCTTCTTTTATTACTTTTCTTCTTTTTCCTAAATACTTATTACTTCTCAAAGCATACTCCTTAAAACTGAAATTCTATCTTCTTTTCTTACTTTACTTCTTCACTTTTCTAAATACTTATTACTTCTCAAAGCATACTCCTTAAAACTGAAATTCTATCTTTTTTTCTTACTTTACTTCTTCACTTTTCTAAATACTTATTACTTCTCAAAGCTCACTACTTAAAACTGAAATTCTATCTTCTTTTATTACTTTACTACTTCACTTTTCTAAATACTTATTACTTCTCAAAGCATACTCCTTAAAACTGAAATTCTATCTTCTTTTCTTACTTTACTTCTTCACTTTTCTAAATACTTATTACTTCTCAAAGCATACTACTTAAAACTGAAATTCTATCTTCTTTTCTTACTTTACTTCTTCACTTTTCTAAATACTTATTACTTCTCAAAGCATACTCCTTAAAACTGAAATTCTATCTTCTTTTATTACTTTACTACTTCACTTTTATAAATACTTATTACTTCTCAAAGCATACTCCTTAAAACTGAAATTCTATCTTCTTTTCTTACTTTACTTCTTCACTTTTCTAAATACTTATTACTTCTCAAAGCATACTCCTTAAAACTGAAATTCTATCTTCTTTTATTACTTTACTACTTCACTTTTATAAATACTTATTACTTCTCAAAGCATACTCCTTAAAACTGAAATTCTATCTTCTTTTATTACTTTTCTTCTTTTTCCTAAATACTTATTACTTCTCAAAGCATACTCCTTAAAACTGAAATTCTATCTTCTTTTATTACTTTACTACGACACTTTTATAAATACTTATTACTTCTCAAAGCATACTCTTTAAAACTGAAATTCTATCTTCTTTTCTTACTTTACTTCTTCTTATTCCTAAATACTTATTACTTCTAAAACATACTCTTTAAAACTGAAATTCTATCTTCTTTTCTTACTTTACTTCTTCACTTTTATAAATACTTAATACTTCTCAAAGCATACTCCTTTAAAACTGAAATTCTATCTTCTTTTCTTACTTTACTTCTTCACTTTTCTAAATACTTATTACTTCTCAAAGCATACTCCTTAAAACTGAAATTCTATCTTCTTTTATTACTTTTCTTCTTTTTCCTAAATACTTATTACTTCTCAAAGCATATTACTTAAAACTGAAATTCTATCTTCTTTTCTTACTTTACTTCTTCACTTTTCTAAATACTTATTACTTCTCAAAGCATACTCCTTAAAACTGAAATTCTATCTTTTTTTCTTACTTTACTTCTTCACTTTTCTAAATACTTATTACTTCTCAAAGCTCACTACTTAAAACTGAAATTCTATCTTCTTTTATTACTTTACTACTTCACTTTTCTAAATACTTATTACTTCTCAAAGCATACTCCTTAAAACTGAAATTCTATCTTCTTTTCTTACTTTACTTCTTCACTTTTCTAAATACTTATTACTTCTCAAAGCATATTACTTAAAACTGAAATTCTATCTTCTTTTCTTACTTTACTTTTTCACTTTTCTAAATACTTATTACTTCTCAAAGCATACTCCTTAAAACTGAAATTCTATCTTTTTTTCTTACTTTTCTTCTTCACTTTTATAAATACTTATTACTTCTCAAAGCATACTCCTTAAAACTGAAATTCTATCTTCTTTTCTTACTTTACTTCTTCACTTTTATAAATACTTAATACTTCTCAAAGCATACTCCTTAAAACTGAAATTCTATCTTTTTTTCTTACTTTACTTCTTCACTTTTCTAAATACTTATTACTTCTCAAAGCATACTCCTTAAAACTGAAATTCTATCTTCTTTTATTACTTTTCTTCTTTTTCCTAAATACTTATTACTTCTCAAAGCATACTCCTTAAAACTGAAATTCTATCTTCTTTTCTTACTTTACTTCTTCACTTTTCTAAATACTTATTACTTCTCAAAGCATACTCCTTAAAACTGAAATTCTATCTTTTTTTCTTACTTTACTTCTTCACTTTTCTAAATACTTATTACTTCTCAAAGCTCACTACTTAAAACTGAAATTCTATCTTCTTTTCTTACTTTACTTCTTCACTTTTCTAAATACTTATTACTTCTCAAAGCATACTCCTTAAAACTGAAATTCTATCTTCTTTTCTTACTTTACTTCTTCACTTTTCTAAATACTTATTACTTCTCAAAGCATACTCCTTAAAACTGAAATTCTATCTTTTTTTCTTACTTTACTTCTTCACTTTTCTAAATACTTATTACTTCTCAAAGCTCACTACTTAAAACTGAAATTCTATCTTCTTTTATTAAAATTACTACTTCACTTTTCTAAATACTTATTACTTCTCAAAGGCATACTCCTTAAAACTGAAATTCTATCTTCTTTTCTTACTTTACTTCTTCACTTTTATAAATACTTATTACTTCTCAAAGCATACTCCTTAAAACTGAAATTCTATCTTCTTTTCTTACTTTACTTCTTCACTTTTCTAAATACTTATTACTTCTCAAAGCATACTCCTTAAAACTGAAATTCTATCTTCTTTTCTTACTTTTCTTCTTTTTCCTAAATACTTATTAATTCTAAAACATACTCTTTAAAACTGAAATTCTATCTTCTTTTCTTACTTTTCTTCTTCACTTTTATAAATACTTATTACTTCTCAAAGCATACTCCTTAAAACTGAAATTCTATCTTCTTTTCTTACTTTACTTCTTTTTTTTCCTAAATACTTATTACTTCTCAAAGCATACTACTTAAAACTGAAATTCTATCTTCTTTTCTTACTTTACTTCTTCACTTTTATAAATACTTATTACTTCTCAAAGCATACTCCTTAAAACTGAAATTCTATCTTCTTTTATTACTTTACTACTTCACTTTTATAAATACTTATTACTTCTCAAAGCATACTCCTTAAAACTGAAATTCTATCTTCTTTTCTTACTTTTCTTCTTTTTCCTAAATACTTATTAATTCTAAAACATACTCTTTAAAACTGAAATTCTATCTTCTTTTCTTACTTTACTTCTTCACTTTTATAAATACTTATTACTTCTCAAAGCATACTCCTTAAAACTGAAATTCTATCTTCTTTTCTTACTTTTCTTCTTTTTTATAAATACTTATTACTTCTCAAAGCATACTCCTTAAAACTGAAATTCTATCTTCTTTTATTACTTTACTACTTCACTTTTATAAATACTTATTACTTCTCAAAGCATACTCCTTAAAACTGAAATTCTATCTTCTTTTATTACTTTTCTTCTTTTTCCTAAATACTTATTACTTCTAAAACATACTCTTTTAAAACTGAAATTCTATCTTTTTTTCTTACTTTACTTCTTCACTTTTATAAATGCTTATTACTTCTCAAAGCATACTCCTTAAAACTGAAATTCTATCTTCTTTTATTACTTTACTACTTCACTTTTATAAATACTTATTACTTCTCAAAGCATACTCCTTAAAACTGAAATTCTATCTTCTTTATTACTTTTCTTCTTTTTCCTAAATACTTATTACTTCTAAAACATACTCTTTAAAACTGAAATTCTATCTTTTTTCTTACTTTACTTCTTCACTTTTATAAATGCTTATTACTTCTCAAAGCATACTCCTTAAAACTGAAATTCTATCTTCTTTTATTACTTTACTTCTTCACTTTTCTAAATACTTATTACTTCTCTAAGCATACTCTTTAAAACTGAAATTCTATCTTTTTTTCTTACTTTTCTTCTTCACTTTTATAAATACTTATTACTTCTCAAAGCATACTCCTTAAAACTGAAATTCTATCTTCTTTTCTTACTTTACTTCTTCACTTTTCTAAATACTTATTACTTCTCAAAGCATACTCCTTAATACTGAAATTCTATCTTCTTTTCTTACTTTTCTTCTTCACTTTTATAAATACTTAATACTTCTCAAAGCATACTCCTTAAAACTGAAATTCTATCTTCTTTTCTTACTTTTCTTCTTCACTTTTATAAATACTTATTACTTCTCAAAGCATACTCCTTAAAACTGAAATTCTATCTTCTTTTCTTACTTTACTTCTTTTTTTTCCTAAATACTTATTACTTCTCAAAGCATACTCCTTAAAACTGAAATTCTATTTTCTTTTCTTACTTTACTACTTCACTTTTATAAATACTTATTACTTCTCAAAGCATACTCCTTAAAACTGAAATTCTATCTTCTTTTCTTACTTTTCTTCTTTTTTATAAATACTTATTACTTCTCAAAGCATACTCCTTAAAACTGAAATTCTATCTTCTTTTATTACTTTACTACTTCACTTTTATAAATACTTATTACTTCTCAAAGCATACTCCTTAAAACTGAAATTCTATCTTCTTTTCTTACTTTTCTTCTTTTCCTAAATACTTATTACTTCTCAAAGCATACTCCTAAAACTGAAATTCTATCTTCTTTTCTTACTTTACTTCTTCACTTTTATAAAAACTTATTACTTCTCAAAGCATACTCCTTAAAACTGAAATTCTATCTTCTTTTCTTACTTTACTTCTTCACTTTTCAAAATACTTATTACTTCTCAAAGCATACTCCTTAAAACTGAAATTCTATCTTCTTTTCTTACTTTACTTCTTCACTTTTCAAAATACTTATTACTTCTCAAAGCATACTCCTTAATACTGAAATTCTATCTTCTTTTCTTACTTTTCTTCTTCACTTTTATAAATACTTAATACTTCTCAAAGCATACTCCTTAAAACTGAAATTCTATCTTCTTTTCTTACTTTTCTTCTTCACTTTTATAAATACTTATTACTTCTCAAAGCATACTCCTTAAAACTGAAATTCTATCTTCTTTTCTTACTTTACTTCTTTTTTTTCCTAAATACTTATTACTTCTCAAAGCATACTCCTAAAAACTGAAATTCTATCTTCTTTTCTTACTTTACTTCTTCACTTTTATAAATACTTATTACTTCTCAAAGCATACTCCTTAATACTGAAATTCTATCTTCTTTTCTTACTTTTCTTCTTCACTTTTATAAAATACTTAATACTTCTCAAAGCATACTCCTTAAAACTGAAATTCTATCTTCTTTTCTTACTTTTCTTCTTTTTCCTAAATACTTA
>CAMPDV010005553.1:0-28331 GCA_946699065.1 Loxodes magnus
ATTACACTTATCTCAACAAATCTGCTTCCATTTTTCTTCTTTTTCTATTTCCATCATAAATTTTTTCATCTTTTTTTCCATTTTTCAATTTTAATTTTCAATTTGTAATTTTCAGTTTTATTAAACATCTTATGAGTTATCATGCTTTTAAAAACACTCTTTAATTCTTGATTTATGTCTTTATTATCATTCCTTTCGACACATCTCTATAAAAACGTTTTCATCACAAAGTTTTATAGTCTCTTTTCAAGAATATTTAACAAAACTTCTTACTTAATATTTTTCATCAAACCAAAAATATTTTAAACTGCATATTACACTTATCTCAACAAATCTGCTTCCATTTTTCTTCTTTTTATTTCCATTATAAATTTTTTCATCTTTTTTTCCATTTTTCAATTTTAATTTTCAATTTGTAATTTTCAGTTTTATTAAACATCTTATGAGTTATCATGCTTTTAAAAGCACTCTTTAATTCTTGATTTATGTCTTATTATCATTCCTTTCTACACATCCTAATTAAAAACTATTTCATCACGAAGTTTTATAGTCTCTTTTCAAGAATATTTAACAAAACTTCTTACTTAATATTTTTCATCAAACCAAAAATATTTTAAACTGCATATTACACTTATCTCAACAAATCTGCTTCCATTTTTCTTCTTTTTATTTCCATTATAAATTTTTTCATCTTTTTTTCCATTTTTCAATTTTAATTTTCAATTTGTAATTTTCAGTTTTATTAAACATCTTATGAGTTATCATGCTTTTAAAAGCACTCTTTAATTCTTGATTTATGTCTTTATTATCATTCCTTTCTACACATCTCTATAAAAAATATTTCATCACGAAGTTTTATAGTCTCTTTTCAAGAATATTTAACAAAACTTCTTACTTAATATTTTTCATCAAACCAAAAATATTTTAAACTGCATATTACACTTATCTCAACAAATCTGCTTCCATTTTTCTTCTTTTTCTATTTCCATCATAAATTTTTTCATCTTTTTTTTCCATTTTTCAATTTTAATTTTCAATTTGTAATTTTCAGTTTTATTAAACATCTTATGAGTTATCATGCTTTTAAAAGCACTCTTTAATTCTTTTATGTCTTTATTATCATTCCTTTCTACACATCTCTATTAAAAACTATTTCATCACGAAGTTTTATAGTCTCTTTTCAAGAATATTTAACAAAACTTCTTACTTAATATTTTTCATCAAACCAAAAATATTTTAAACTGCATATTACACTTATCTCAACAAATCTGCTTCCATTTTTCTTCTTTTTCTATTTCCATCATAAATTTTTTCATCTTTTTTTCCATTTTTCAATTTTAATTTTCAATTTGTAATTTTCAGTTTTATTAAACATCTTATGAGTTATCATGCTTTTAAAAACACTCTTTAATTCTTTTATGTCTTTATTATCATTCCTTTCTACACATCCTAATTAAAAACTATTTCATCACAAAGTTTTATAGTCTCTTTTCAAGAATATTTAACAAAACTTCTTACTTAATATTTTTCATCAAACCAAAAATATTTTAAACTGCATATTACACTTATCTCAACAAATCTGCTTCCATTTTTCTTCTTTTTCTATTTCCATCATAAATTTTTTCATCTTTTTTTCCATTTTTCAATTTTAATTTTCAATTTGTAATTTTCAGTTTTATTAAACATCTTATGAGTTATCATGCTTTTAAAAACACTCTTTAATTCTTTTATGTCTTTATTATCATTCCTTTCTACACATCCTAATTAAAAACTATTTCATCACGAAGTTTTATAGTCTCTTTTCAAGAATATTTAACAAAACTTCTTACTTAATATTTTTCATCAAACCAAAAATATTTTAAACTGCATATTACACTTATCTCAACAAATCTGCTTCCATTTTTCTTCTTTTTCTATTTCCATCATAAATTTTTTCATCTTTTTTTCCATTTTTCAATTTTAATTTTCAATTTGTAATTTTCAGTTTTATTAAACATCTTATGAGTTATCATGCTTTTAAAAACACTCTTTAATTCTTGATTTATGTCTTTATTATCATTCCTTTCTACACATCCTAATTAAAAACTATTTCATCACGAAGTTTTATAGTCTCTTTTCAAGAATATTTAACAAAACTTCTTACTTAATATTTTTCATCAAACCAAAAATATTTTAAACTGCATATTACACTTATCTCAACAAATCTGCTTCCATTTTTCTTCTTTTTCTATTTCCATCATAAATTTTTTCATCTTTTTTTCCATTTTTCAATTTTAATTTTCAATTTGTAATTTTCAGTTTTATTAAACATCTTATGAGTTATCATGCTTTTAAAAACACTCTTTAATTCTTTTATGTCTTTATTATCATTCCTTTCTACACATCCTAATTAAAAACTATTTCATCACGAAGTTTTATAGTCTCTTTTCAAGAATATTTAACAAAACTTCTTACTTAATATTTTTCATCAAACCAAAAATATTTTAAACTGCATATTACACTTATCTCAACAAATCTGCTTCCATTTTTCTTCTTTTTCTATTTCCATCATAAATTTTTTCATCTTTTTTTTCCATTTTTCAATTTTAATTTTCAATTTGTAATTTTCAGTTTTATTAAACATCTTATGAGTTATCATGCTTTTAAAAGCACTCTTTAATTCTTGATTTATGTCTTTATTATCATTCCTTTCGACACATCTCTATAAAAACGTTTTCATCACAAAGTTTTATAGTCTCTTTTCAAGAATATTTAACAAAACTTCTTACTTAATATTTTTCATCAAACCAAAAATATTTTAAACTGCATATTACACTTATCTCAACAAATCTGCTTCCATTTTTCTTCTTTTTATTTCCATTATAAATTTTTTCATCTTTTTTTTCCATTTTTCAATTTTAATTTTCAATTTGTAATTTTCAGTTTTATTAAACATCTTATGAGTTATCATGCTTTTAAAAACACTCTTTAATTCTTGATTTATGTCTTTATTATCATTCCTTTCTACACATCCTAATTAAAAACTATTTCATCACGAAGTTTTATAGTCTCTTTTCAAGAATATTTAACAAAACTTCTTACTTAATATTTTTCATCAAACCAAAAATATTTTAAACTGCATATTACACTTATCTCAACAAATCTGCTTCCATTTTTCTTCTTTTTCTATTTCCATCATAAATTTTTTCATCTTTTTTTCCATTTTTCAATTTTAATTTTCAATTTGTAATTTTCAGTTTTATTAAACATCTTATGAGTTATCATGCTTTTAAAAGCACTCTTTAATTCTTTTATGTCTTTATTATCATTCCTTTCTACACATCCTAATTAAAAACTATTTCATCACGAAGTTTTATAGTCTCTTTTCAAGAATATTTAACAAAACTTCTTACTTAATATTTTTCATCAAACCAAAAATATTTTAAACTGCATATTACACTTATCTCAACAAATCTGCTTCCATTTTTCTTCTTTTTCTATTTCCATCATAAATTTTTTCATCTTTTTTTCCATTTTTCAATTTTAATTTTCAATTTGTAATTTTCAGTTTTATTAAACATCTTATGAGTTATCATGCTTTTAAAAACACTCTTTAATTCTTGATTTATGTCTTTATTATCATTCCTTTCTACACATCCTAATTAAAAACTATTTCATCACGAAGTTTTATAGTCTCTTTTCAAGAATATTTAACAAAACTTCTTACTTAATATTTTTCATCAAACCAAAAATATTTTAAACTGCATATTACACTTATCTCAACAAATCTGCTTCCATTTTTCTTCTTTTTCTATTTCCATCATAAATTTTTTCATCTTTTTTTCCATTTTTCAATTTTAATTTTCAATTTGTAATTTTCAGTTTTATTAAACATCTTATGAGTTATCATGCTTTTAAAAGCACTCTTTAATTCTTTTATGTCTTTATTATCATTCCTTTCTACACATCCTAATTAAAAACTATTTCATCACAAAGTTTTATAGTCTCTTTTCAAGAATATTTAACAAAACTTCTTACTTAATATTTTTCATCAAACCAAAAATATTTTAAACTGCATATTACACTTATCTCAACAAATCTGCTTCCATTTTTCTTCTTTTTCTATTTCCATCATAAATTTTTTCATCTTTTTTTCCATTTTTCAATTTTAATTTTCAATTTGTAATTTTCAGTTTTATTAAACATCTTATGAGTTATCATGCTTTTAAAAACACTCTTTAATTCTTGATTTATGTCTTTATTATCATTCCTTTCGACACATCTCTATAAAAACGTTTTCATCACAAAGTTTTATAGTCTCTTTTCAAGAATATTTAACAAAACTTCTTACTTAATATTTTTCATCAAACCAAAAATATTTTAAACTGCATATTACACTTATCTCAACAAATCTGCTTCCATTTTTCTTCTTTTTCTATTTCCATCATAAATTTTTTCATCTTTTTTTCCATTTTTCAATTTTAATTTTCAATTTGTAATTTTCATTTTTATTAAACATCTTATGAGTTATCATGTTTTTAAAGCACTCTTTAATTCTTGATTTATGTCTTATTATCATTCCTTTCTACACATCCTAATTAAAAACTATTTCATCACGAAGTTTTATAGTCTCTTTTCAAGAATATTTAACAAAACTTCTTACTTAATATTTTTCATCAAACCAAAAATATTTTAAACTGCATATTACACTTATCTCAACAAATCTGCTTCCATTTTTCTTCTTTTTCTATTTCCATCATAAATTTTTTCATCTTTTTTTCCATTTTTCAATTTTAATTTTCAATTTGTAATTTTCAGTTTTATTAAACATCTTATGAGTTATCATGCTTTTAAAAGCATTCTTTAATTCTTTTATGTCTTTATTATCATTCCTTTCTACACATCCTAATTAAAAACTATTTCATCACAAAGTTTTATAGTCTCTTTTCAAGAATATTTAACAAAACTTCTTACTTAATATTTTTCATCAAACCAAAAATATTTTAAACTGCATATTACACTTATCTCAACAAATCTGCTTCCATTTTTCTTCTTTTTCTATTTCCATCATAAATTTTTTCATCTTTTTTTCCATTTTTCAATTTTAATTTTCAATTTGTAATTTTCAGTTTTATTAAACATCTTATGAGTTATCATGCTTTTAAAAACACTCTTTAATTCTTTTATGTCTTTATTATCATTCCTTTCTACACATCCTAATTAAAAACTATTTCATCACAAAGTTTTATAGTCTCTTTTCAAGAATATTTAACAAAACTTCTTACTTAATATTTTTCATCAAACCAAAAATATTTTAAACTGCATATTACACTTATCTCAACAAATCTGCTTCCATTTTTCTTCTTTTTCTATTTCCATCATAAATTTTTTCATCTTTTTTTCCATTTTTCAATTTTAATTTTCAATTTGTAATTTTCAGTTTTATTAAACATCTTATGAGTTATCATGCTTTTAAAAACACTCTTTAATTCTTGATTTATGTCTTTATTATCATTCCTTTCGACACATCTCTATAAAAACGTTTTCATCACAAAGTTTTATAGTCTCTTTTCAAGAATATTTAACAAAACTTCTTACTTAATATTTTTCATCAAACCAAAAATATTTTAAACTGCATATTACACTTATCTCAACAAATCTGCTTCCATTTTTCTTCTTTTTCTATTTCCATCATAAATTTTTTCATCTTTTTTTCCATTTTTCAATTTTAATTTTCAATTTGTAATTTTCAGTTTTATTAAACATCTTATGAGTTATCATGCTTTTAAAAACACTCTTTAATTCTTTTATGTCTTTATTATCATTCCTTTCTACACATCCTAATTAAAAACTATTTCATCACAAAGTTTTATAGTCTCTTTTCAAGAATATTTAACAAAACTTCTTACTTAATATTTTTCATCAAACCAAAAATATTTTAAACTGCATATTACACTTATCTCAACAAATCTGCTTCCATTTTTCTTCTTTTTATTTCCATTATAAATTTTTTCATCTTTTTTTCCATTTTTCAATTTTAATTTTCAATTTGTAATTTTCAGTTTTATTAAACATCTTATGAGTTATCATGCTTTTAAAAGCACTCTTTAATTCTTGATTTATGTCTTTATTATCATTCCTTTCTACACATCCTAATTAAAAACTATTTCATCACAAAGTTTTATAGTCTCTTTTCAAGAATATTTAACAAAACTTCTTACTTAATATTTTTCATCAAACCAAAAATATTTTAAACTGCATATTACACTTATCTCAACAAATCTGCTTCCATTTTTCTTCTTTTTCTATTTCCATCATAAATTTTTTCATCTTTTTTTCCATTTTTCAATTTTAATTTTCAATTTGTAATTTTCAGTTTTATTAAACATCTTATGAGTTATCATGCTTTTAAAAGCACTCTTTAATTCTTTTATGTCTTTATTATCATTCCTTTCGACACATCCTAATTAAAAACTATTTCATCACGAAGTTTTATAGTCTCTTTTCAAGAATATTTAACAAAACTTCTTACTTAATATTTTTCATCAAACCAAAAATATTTTAAACTGCATATTACACTTATCTCAACAAATCTGCTTCCATTTTTCTTCTTTTTCTATTTCCATCATAAATTTTTTCATCTTTTTTTCCATTTTTCAATTTTAATTTTCAATTTGTAATTTTCAGTTTTATTAAACATCTTATGAGTTATCATGCTTTTAAAAACACTCTTTAATTCTTGATTTATGTCTTTATTATCATTCCTTTCTACACATCCTAATTAAAAACTATTTCATCACAAAGTTTTATAGTCTCTTTTCAAGAATATTTAACAAAACTTCTTACTTAATATTTTTCATCAAACCAAAAATATTTTAAACTGCATATTACACTTATCTCAACAAATCTGCTTCCATTTTTCTTCTTTTTCTATTTCCATCATAAATTTTTTCATCTTTTTTTTCCATTTTTCAATTTTAATTTTCAATTTGTAATTTTCAGTTTTATTAAACATCTTATGAGTTATCATGCTTTTAAAAGCACTCTTTAATTCTTTTATGTCTTTATTATCATTCCTTTCTACACATCTCTATTAAAAACTATTTCATCACAAAGTTTTATAGTCTCTTTTCAAGAATATTTAACAAAACTTCTTACTTAATATTTTTCATCAAACCAAAAATATTTTAAACTGCATATTACACTTATCTCAACAAATCTGCTTCCATTTTTCTTCTTTTTATTTCCATTATAAATTTTTTCATCTTTTTTTTCCATTTTTCAATTTTAATTTTCAATTTGTAATTTTCAGTTTTATTAAACATCTTATGAGTTATCATGCTTTTAAAAACACTCTTTAATTCTTGATTTATGTCTTTATTATCATTCCTTTCTACACATCCTAATTAAAAACTATTTCATCACGAAGTTTTATAGTCTCTTTTCAAGAATATTTAACAAAACTTCTTACTTAATATTTTTCATCAAACCAAAAATATTTTAAACTGCATATTACACTTATCTCAACAAATCTGCTTCCATTTTTCTTCTTTTTCTATTTCCATCATAAATTTTTTCATCTTTTTTTCCATTTTTCAATTTTAATTTTCAATTTGTAATTTTCAGTTTTATTAAACATCTTATGAGTTATCATGCTTTTAAAAGCACTCTTTAATTCTTTTATGTCTTTATTATCATTCCTTTCTACACATCCTAATTAAAAACTATTTCATCACGAAGTTTTATAGTCTCTTTTCAAGAATATTTAACAAAACTTCTTACTTAATATTTTTCATCAAACCAAAAATATTTTAAACTGCATATTACACTTATCTCAACAAATCTGCTTCCATTTTTCTTCTTTTTCTATTTCCATCATAAATTTTTTCATCTTTTTTTCCATTTTTCAATTTTAATTTTCAATTTGTAATTTTCAGTTTTATTAAACATCTTATGAGTTATCATGCTTTTAAAAACACTCTTTAATTCTTGATTTATGTCTTTATTATCATTCCTTTCTACACATCCTAATTAAAAACTATTTCATCACGAAGTTTTATAGTCTCTTTTCAAGAATATTTAACAAAACTTCTTACTTAATATTTTTCATCAAACCAAAAATATTTTAAACTGCATATTACACTTATCTCAACAAATCTGCTTCCATTTTTCTTCTTTTTCTATTTCCATCATAAATTTTTTCATCTTTTTTTCCATTTTTCAATTTTAATTTTCAATTTGTAATTTTCAGTTTTATTAAACATCTTATGAGTTATCATGCTTTTAAAAGCACTCTTTAATTCTTTTATGTCTTTATTATCATTCCTTTCTACACATCCTAATTAAAAACTATTTCATCACAAAGTTTTATAGTCTCTTTTCAAGAATATTTAACAAAACTTCTTACTTAATATTTTTCATCAAACCAAAAATATTTTAAACTGCATATTACACTTATCTCAACAAATCTGCTTCCATTTTTCTTCTTTTTCTATTTCCATCATAAATTTTTTCATCTTTTTTTCCATTTTTCAATTTTAATTTTCAATTTGTAATTTTCAGTTTTATTAAACATCTTATGAGTTATCATGCTTTTAAAAACACTCTTTAATTCTTGATTTATGTCTTTATTATCATTCCTTTCGACACATCTCTATAAAAACGTTTTCATCACAAAGTTTTATAGTCTCTTTTCAAGAATATTTAACAAAACTTCTTACTTAATATTTTTCATCAAACCAAAAATATTTTAAACTGCATATTACACTTATCTCAACAAATCTGCTTCCATTTTTCTTCTTTTTCTATTTCCATCATAAATTTTTTCATCTTTTTTTCCATTTTTCAATTTTAATTTTCAATTTGTAATTTTCATTTTTATTAAACATCTTATGAGTTATCATGTTTTTAAAGCACTCTTTAATTCTTGATTTATGTCTTATTATCATTCCTTTCTACACATCCTAATTAAAAACTATTTCATCACGAAGTTTTATAGTCTCTTTTCAAGAATATTTAACAAAACTTCTTACTTAATATTTTTCATCAAACCAAAAATATTTTAAACTGCATATTACACTTATCTCAACAAATCTGCTTCCATTTTTCTTCTTTTTCTATTTCCATCATAAATTTTTTCATCTTTTTTTCCATTTTTCAATTTTAATTTTCAATTTGTAATTTTCAGTTTTATTAAACATCTTATGAGTTATCATGCTTTTAAAAGCATTCTTTAATTCTTTTATGTCTTTATTATCATTCCTTTCTACACATCCTAATTAAAAACTATTTCATCACAAAGTTTTATAGTCTCTTTTCAAGAATATTTAACAAAACTTCTTACTTAATATTTTTCATCAAACCAAAAATATTTTAAACTGCATATTACACTTATCTCAACAAATCTGCTTCCATTTTTCTTCTTTTTCTATTTCCATCATAAATTTTTTCATCTTTTTTTCCATTTTTCAATTTTAATTTTCAATTTGTAATTTTCAGTTTTATTAAACATCTTATGAGTTATCATGCTTTTAAAAACACTCTTTAATTCTTTTATGTCTTTATTATCATTCCTTTCTACACATCCTAATTAAAAACTATTTCATCACAAAGTTTTATAGTCTCTTTTCAAGAATATTTAACAAAACTTCTTACTTAATATTTTTCATCAAACCAAAAATATTTTAAACTGCATATTACACTTATCTCAACAAATCTGCTTCCATTTTTCTTCTTTTTCTATTTCCATCATAAATTTTTTCATCTTTTTTTCCATTTTTCAATTTTAATTTTCAATTTGTAATTTTCAGTTTTATTAAACATCTTATGAGTTATCATGCTTTTAAAAACACTCTTTAATTCTTGATTTATGTCTTTATTATCATTCCTTTCGACACATCTCTATAAAAACGTTTTCATCACAAAGTTTTATAGTCTCTTTTCAAGAATATTTAACAAAACTTCTTACTTAATATTTTTCATCAAACCAAAAATATTTTAAACTGCATATTACACTTATCTCAACAAATCTGCTTCCATTTTTCTTCTTTTTCTATTTCCATCATAAATTTTTTCATCTTTTTTTCCATTTTTCAATTTTAATTTTCAATTTGTAATTTTCAGTTTTATTAAACATCTTATGAGTTATCATGCTTTTAAAAACACTCTTTAATTCTTTTATGTCTTTATTATCATTCCTTTCTACACATCCTAATTAAAAACTATTTCATCACAAAGTTTTATAGTCTCTTTTCAAGAATATTTAACAAAACTTCTTACTTAATATTTTTCATCAAACCAAAAATATTTTAAACTGCATATTACACTTATCTCAACAAATCTGCTTCCATTTTTCTTCTTTTTATTTCCATTATAAATTTTTTCATCTTTTTTTCCATTTTTCAATTTTAATTTTCAATTTGTAATTTTCAGTTTTATTAAACATCTTATGAGTTATCATGCTTTTAAAAGCACTCTTTAATTCTTGATTTATGTCTTTATTATCATTCCTTTCTACACATCCTAATTAAAAACTATTTCATCACAAAGTTTTATAGTCTCTTTTCAAGAATATTTAACAAAACTTCTTACTTAATATTTTTCATCAAACCAAAAATATTTTAAACTGCATATTACACTTATCTCAACAAATCTGCTTCCATTTTTCTTCTTTTTCTATTTCCATCATAAATTTTTTCATCTTTTTTTCCATTTTTCAATTTTAATTTTCAATTTGTAATTTTCAGTTTTATTAAACATCTTATGAGTTATCATGCTTTTAAAAGCACTCTTTAATTCTTTTATGTCTTTATTATCATTCCTTTCGACACATCCTAATTAAAAACTATTTCATCACGAAGTTTTATAGTCTCTTTTCAAGAATATTTAACAAAACTTCTTACTTAATATTTTTCATCAAACCAAAAATATTTTAAACTGCATATTACACTTATCTCAACAAATCTGCTTCCATTTTTCTTCTTTTTCTATTTCCATCATAAATTTTTTCATCTTTTTTTCCATTTTTCAATTTTAATTTTCAATTTGTAATTTTCAGTTTTATTAAACATCTTATGAGTTATCATGCTTTTAAAAACACTCTTTAATTCTTGATTTATGTCTTTATTATCATTCCTTTCTACACATCCTAATTAAAAACTATTTCATCACAAAGTTTTATAGTCTCTTTTCAAGAATATTTAACAAAACTTCTTACTTAATATTTTTCATCAAACCAAAAATATTTTAAACTGCATATTACACTTATCTCAACAAATCTGCTTCCATTTTTCTTCTTTTTCTATTTCCATCATAAATTTTTTCATCTTTTTTTTCCATTTTTCAATTTTAATTTTCAATTTGTAATTTTCAGTTTTATTAAACATCTTATGAGTTATCATGCTTTTAAAAGCACTCTTTAATTCTTTTATGTCTTTATTATCATTCCTTTCTACACATCTCTATTAAAAACTATTTCATCACAAAGTTTTATAGTCTCTTTTCAAGAATATTTAACAAAACTTCTTACTTAATATTTTTCATCAAACCAAAAATATTTTAAACTGCATATTACACTTATCTCAACAAATCTGCTTCCATTTTTCTTCTTTTTCTATTTCCATCATAAATTTTTTCATCTTTTTTTCCATTTTTCAATTTTAATTTTCAATTTGTAATTTTCAGTTTTATTAAACATCTTATGAGTTATCATGCTTTTAAAAGCACTCTTTAATTCTTGATTTATGTCTTTATTATCATTCCTTTCGACACATCTCTATAAAAACGTTTTCATCACAAAGTTTTATAGTCTCTTTTCAAGAATATTTAACAAAACTTCTTACTTAATATTTTTCATCAAACCAAAAATATTTTAAACTGCATATTACACTTATCTCAACAAATCTGCTTCCATTTTTCTTCTTTTTCTATTTCCATCATAAATTTTTTCATCTTTTTTTCCATTTTTCAATTTTAATTTTCAATTTGTAATTTTCAGTTTTATTAAACATCTTATGAGTTATCATGCTTTTAAAAACACTCTTTAATTCTTTTATGTCTTTATTATCATTCCTTTCTACACATCCTAATTAAAAACTATTTCATCACAAAGTTTTATAGTCTCTTTTCAAGAATATTTAACAAAACTTCTTACTTAATATTTTTCATCAAACCAAAAATATTTTAAACTGCATATTACACTTATCTCAACAAATCTGCTTCCATTTTTCTTCTTTTTATTTCCATTATAAATTTTTTCATCTTTTTTTCCATTTTTCAATTTTAATTTTCAATTTGTAATTTTCAGTTTTATTAAACATCTTATGAGTTATCATGCTTTTAAAAACACTCTTTAATTCTTTTATGTCTTTATTATCATTCCTTTCTACACATCCTAATTAAAAACTATTTCATCACAAAGTTTTATAGTCTCTTTTCAAGAATATTTAACAAAACTTCTTACTTAATATTTTTCATCAAACCAAAAATATTTTAAACTGCATATTACACTTATCTCAACAAATCTGCTTCCATTTTTCTTCTTTTTCTATTTCCATCATAAATTTTTTCATCTTTTTTTCCATTTTTCAATTTTAATTTTCAATTTGTAATTTTCAGTTTTATTAAACATCTTATGAGTTATCATGCTTTTAAAAGCACTCTTTAATTCTTGATTTATGTCTTTATTATCATTCCTTTCGACACATCCTAATTAAAAACTATTTCATCACGAAGTTTTATAGTCTCTTTTCAAGAATATTTAACAAAACTTCTTACTTAATATTTTTCATCAAACCAAAAATATTTTAAACTGCATATTACACTTATCTCAACAAATCTGCTTCCATTTTTCTTCTTTTTCTATTTCCATCATAAATTTTTTCATCTTTTTTTCCATTTTTCAATTTTAATTTTCAATTTGTAATTTTCAGTTTTATTAAACATCTTATGAGTTATCATGCTTTTAAAAGCACTCTTTAATTCTTTTATGTCTTTATTATCATTCCTTTCTACACATCCTAATTAAAAACTATTTCATCACGAAGTTTTATAGTCTCTTTTCAAGAATATTTAACAAAACTTCTTACTTAATATTTTTCATCAAACCAAAAATATTTTAAACTGCATATTACACTTATCTCAACAAATCTGCTTCCATTTTTCTTCTTTTTCTATTTCCATCATAAATTTTTTCATCTTTTTTTTCCATTTTTCAATTTTAATTTTCAATTTGTAATTTTCAGTTTTATTAAACATCTTATGAGTTATCATGCTTTTAAAAGCACTCTTTAATTCTTTTATGTCTTTATTATCATTCCTTTCTACACATCCTAATTAAAAACTATTTCATCACGAAGTTTTATAGTCTCTTTTCAAGAATATTTAACAAAACTTCTTACTTAATATTTTTCATCAAACCAAAAATATTTTAAACTGCATATTACACTTATCTCAACAAATCTGCTTCCATTTTTCTTCTTTTTCTATTTCCATCATAAATTTTTTCATCTTTTTTTCCATTTTTCAATTTTAATTTTCAATTTGTAATTTTCAGTTTTATTAAACATCTTATGAGTTATCATGCTTTTAAAAGCACTCTTTAATTCTTTTATGTCTTTATTATCATTCCTTTCTACACATCCTAATTAAAAACTATTTCATCACGAAGTTTTATAGTCTCTTTTCAAGAATATTTAACAAAACTTCTTACTTAATATTTTTCATCAAACCAAAAATATTTTAAACTGCATATTACACTTATCTCAACAAATCTGCTTCCATTTTTCTTCTTTTTCTATTTCCATCATAAATTTTTTCATCTTTTTTTCCATTTTTCAATTTTAATTTTCAATTTGTAATTTTCAGTTTTATTAAACATCTTATGAGTTATCATGCTTTTAAAAGCACTCTTTAATTCTTTTATGTCTTTATTATCATTCCTTTCTACACATCCTAATTAAAAACTATTTCATCACGAAGTTTTATAGTCTCTTTTCAAGAATATTTAACAAAACTTCTTACTTAATATTTTTCATTAAACCAAAAATATTTTAAACTGCATATAACACTTATCTCAACAAATCTGCTTCCATTTTTCTTCTTTTTCTATTTCCATCATAAATTTTTTCATCTTTTTTTCCATTTTTCAATTTTAATTTTCAATTTGTAATTTTCAGTTTTATTAAACATCTTATGAGTTATCAGGCTTTTAAAAACACTCTTTAATTCTTTTATGTCTTTATTATCATTCCTTTCTACACATCCTAATTAAAAACTATTTCATCACGAAGTTTTATAGTCTCTTTTCAAGAATATTTAACAAAACTTCTTACTTAATATTTTTCATCAAACCAAAAATATTTTAAACTGCATATTACACTTATCTCAACAAATCTGCTTCCATTTTTCTTCTTTTTCTATTTCCATCATAAATTTTTTCATCTTTTTTTCCATTTTTCAATTTTAATTTTCAATTTGTAATTTTCAGTTTTATTAAACATCTTATGAGTTATCATGCTTTTAAAAGCACTCTTTAATTCTTTTATGTCTTTATTATCATTCCTTTCTACACATCCTAATTAAAAACTATTTCATCACGAAGTTTTATAGTCTCTTTTCAAGAATATTTAACAAAACTTCTTACTTAATATTTTTCATCAAACCAAAAATATTTTAAACTGCATATTACACTTATCTCAACAAATCTGCTTCCATTTTTCTTCTTTTTCTATTTCCATCATAAATTTTTTCATCTTTTTTTTCCATTTTTCAATTTTAATTTTCAATTTGTAATTTTCAGTTTTATTAAACATCTTATGAGTTATCATGCTTTTAAAAGCACTCTTTAATTCTTGATTTATGTCTTTATTATCATTCCTTTCGACACATCCTAATTAAAAACTATTTCATCACGAAGTTTTATAGTCTCTTTTCAAGAATATTTAACAAAACTTCTTACTTAATATTTTTCATCAAACCAAAAATATTTTAAACTGCATATTACACTTATCTCAACAAATCTGCTTCCATTTTTCTTCTTTTTCTATTTCCATCATAAATTTTTTCATCTTTTTTTCCATTTTTCAATTTTAATTTTCAATTTGTAATTTTCAGTTTTATTAAACATCTTATGAGTTATCATGCTTTTAAAAGCACTCTTTAATTCTTTTATGTCTTTATTATCATTCCTTTCTACACATCCTAATTAAAAACTATTTCATCACGAAGTTTTATAGTCTCTTTTCAAGAATATTTAACAAAACTTCTTACTTAATATTTTTCATCAAACCAAAAATATTTTAAACTGCATATTACACTTATCTCAACAAATCTGCTTCCATTTTTCTTCTTTTTCTATTTCCATCATAAATTTTTTCATCTTTTTTTCCATTTTTCAATTTTAATTTTCAATTTGTAATTTTCAGTTTTATTAAACATCTTATGAGTTATCATGCTTTTAAAAGCACTCTTTAATTCTTTTATGTCTTTATTATCATTCCTTTCTACACATCCTAATTAAAAACTATTTCATCACGAAGTTTTATAGTCTCTTTTCAAGAATATTTAACAAAACTTCTTACTTAATATTTTTCATCAAACCAAAAATATTTTAAACTGCATATTACACTTATCTCAACAAATCTGCTTCCATTTTTCTTCTTTTTCTATTTCCATCATAAATTTTTTCATCTTTTTTTTCCATTTTTCAATTTTAATTTTCAATTTGTAATTTTCAGTTTTATTAAACATCTTATGAGTTATCATGCTTTTAAAAGCACTCTTTAATTCTTGATTTATGTCTTTATTATCATTCCTTTCGACACATCTCTATAAAAACTATTTCATCGCGAAGTTTTATAGTCTCTTTTCAAGAATATTTAACAAAACTTCTTACTTAATATTTTTCATCAAACCAAAAATATTTTAAACTGCATATTACACTTATCTCAACAAATCTGCTTCCATTTTTCTTCTTTTTCTATTTCCATCATAAATTTTTTCATCTTTTTTTCCATTTTTCAATTTTAATTTTCAATTTGTAATTTTCAGTTTTATTAAACATCTTATGAGTTATCATGCTTTTAAAAGCACTCTTTAATTCTTTTATGTCTTTATTATCATTCCTTTCTACACATCCTAATTAAAAACTATTTCATCACGAAGTTTTATAGTCTCTTTTCAAGAATATTTAACAAAACTTCTTACTTAATATTTTTCATCAAACCAAAAATATTTTAAACTGCATATTACACTTATCTCAACAAATCTGCTTCCATTTTTCTTCTTTTTCTATTTCCATCATAAATTTTTTCATCTTTTTTTTCCATTTTTCAATTTTAATTTTCAATTTGTAATTTTCAGTTTTATTAAACATCTTATGAGTTATCATGCTTTTAAAAGCACTCTTTAATTCTTGATTTATGTCTTTATTATCATTCCTTTCGACACATCTCTATAAAAACTATTTCATCGCGAAGTTTTATAGTCTCTTTTCAAGAATATTTAACAAAACTTCTTACTTAATATTTTTCATCAAACCAAAAATATTTTAAACTGCATATTACACTTATCTCAACAAATCTGCTTCCATTTTTCTTCTTTTTCTATTTCCATCATAAATTTTTTCATCTTTTTTTCCATTTTTCAATTTTAATTTTCAATTTGTAATTTTCAGTTTTATTAAACATCTTATGAGTTATCATGCTTTTAAAAGCACTCTTTAATTCTTTTATGTCTTTATTATCATTCCTTTCTACACATCCTAATTAAAAACTATTTCATCACGAAGTTTTATAGTCTCTTTTCAAGAATATTTAACAAAACTTCTTACTTAATATTTTTCATCAAACCAAAAATATTTTAAACTGCATATTACACTTATCTCAACAAATCTGCTTCCATTTTTCTTCTTTTTCTATTTCCATCATAAATTTTTTCATCTTTTTTTTCCATTTTTCAATTTTAATTTTCAATTTGTAATTTTCAGTTTTATTAAACATCTTATGAGTTATCATGCTTTTAAAAGCACTCTTTAATTCTTTTATGTCTTTATTATCATTCCTTTCTACACATCCTAATTAAAAACTATTTCATCACGAAGTTTTATAGTCTCTTCTCAAGAATATTTAACAAAACTTCTTACTTAATATTTTTCATCAAACCAAAAATATTTTAAACTGCATATTACACTTATCTCAACAAATCTGCTTCCATTTTTCTTCTTTTTCTATTTCCATCATAAATTTTTTCATCTTTTTTTCCATTTTTCAATTTTAATTTTCAATTTGTAATTTTCAGTTTTATTAAACATCTTATGAGTTATCATGCTTTTAAAAGCACTCTTTAATTCTTGATTTATGTCTTTATTATCATTCCTTTCGACACATCTCTATAAAAACTATTTCATCACAAAGTTTTATAGTCTCTTCTCAAGAATATTTAACAAAACTTCTTACTTAATATTTTTCATTAAACCAAAAATATTTTAAACTGCATATAACACTTATCTCAACAAATCTGCTTCCATTTTTCTTCTTTTTCTATTTCCATCATAAATTTTTTCATCTTTTTTTCCATTTTTCAATTTTAATTTTCAATTTGTAATTTTCAGTTTTATTAAACATCTTATGAGTTATCAGGCTTTTAAAAACACTCTTTAATTCTTTTATGTCTTTATTATCATTCCTTTCTACACATCCTAATTAAAAACTATTTCATCACGAAGTTTTATAGTCTCTTTTCAAGAATATTTAACAAAACTTCTTACTTAATATTTTTCATCAAACCAAAAATATTTTAAACTGCATATTACACTTATCTCAACAAATCTGCTTCCATTTTTCTTCTTTTTCTATTTCCATCATAAATTTTTTCATCTTTTTTTTCCATTTTTCAATTTTAATTTTCAATTTGTAATTTTCAGTTTTATTAAACATCTTATGAGTTATCAGGCTTTTAAAAGCACTCTTTAATTCTTGATTTATGTCTTTATTATCATTCCTTTCTACACATCTCTATAAAAACTATTTCATCACAAAGTTTTATAGTCTCTTTTCAAGAATATTTAACAAAACTTCTTACTTAATATTTTTCATCAAACCAAAAATATTTTAAACTGCATATTACACTTATCTCAACAAATCTGCTTCCATTTTTCTTCTTTTTCTATTTCCATCATAAATTTTTTCATCTTTTTTTCCATTTTTCAATTTTAATTTTCAATTTGTAATTTTCAGTTTTATTAAACATCTTATGAGTTATCATGCTTTTAAAAACACTCTTTAATTCTTTTATGTCTTTATTATCATTCCTTTCTACACATCCTAATTAAAAACTATTTCATCACGAAGTTTTATAGTCTCTTTTCAAGAATATTTAACAAAACTTCTTACTTAATATTTTTCATCAAACCAAAAATATTTTAAACTGCATATTACACTTATCTCAACAAATCTGCTTCCATTTTTCTTCTTTTTCTATTTCCATCATAAATTTTTTCATCTTTTTTTCCATTTTTCAATTTTAATTTTCAATTTGTAATTTTCAGTTTTATTAAACATCTTATGAGTTATCATGCTTTTAAAAACACTCTTTAATTCTTTTATGTCTTTATTATCATTCCTTTCTACACATCCTAATTAAAAACTATTTCATCACGAAGTTTTATAGTCTCTTTTCAAGAATATTTAACAAAACTTCTTACTTAATATTTTTCATCAAACCAAAAATATTTTAAACTGCATATTACACTTATCTCAACAAATCTGCTTCCATTTTTCTTCTTTTTCTATTTCCATCATAAATTTTTTCATCTTTTTTTCCATTTTTCAATTTTAATTTTCAATTTGTAATTTTCAGTTTTATTAAACATCTTATGAGTTATCATGCTTTTAAAAACACTCTTTAATTCTTGATTTATGTCTTTATTATCATTCCTTTCGACACATCTCTATAAAAACGTTTTCATCACAAAGTTTTATAGTCTCTTTTCAAGAATATTTAACAAAACTTCTTACTTAATATTTTTCATCAAACCAAAAATATTTTAAACTGCATATTACACTTATCTCAACAAATCTGCTTCCATTTTTCTTCTTTTTCTATTTCCATCATAAATTTTTTCATCTTTTTTTCCATTTTTCAATTTTAATTTTCAATTTGTAATTTTCAGTTTTATTAAACATCTTATGAGTTATCATGCTTTTAAAAGCACTCTTTAATTCTTGATTTATGTCTTTATTATCATTCCTTTCGACACATCTCTATAAAAACGTTTTCATCACAAAGTTTTATAGTCTCTTTTCAAGAATATTTAACAAAACTTCTTACTTAATATTTTTCATCAAACCAAAAATATTTTAAACTGCATATTACACTTATCTCAACAAATCTGCTTCCATTTTTCTTCTTTTTCTATTTCCATCATAAATTTTTTCATCTTTTTTTCCATTTTTCAATTTTAATTTTCAATTTGTAATTTTCAGTTTTATTAAACATCTTATGAGTTATCATGCTTTTAAAAGCACTCTTTAATTCTTGATTTATGTCTTTATTATCATTCCTTTCTACACATCCTAATTAAAAACTATTTCATCACGAAGTTTTATAGTCTCTTTTCAAGAATATTTAACAAAACTTCTTACTTAATATTTTTCATCAAACCAAAAATATTTTAAACTGCATATTACACTTATCTCAACAAATCTGCTTCCATTTTTCTTCTTTTTCTATTTCCATCATAAATTTTTTCATCTTTTTTTTCCATTTTTCAATTTTAATTTTCAATTTGTAATTTTCAGTTTTATTAAACATCTTATGAGTTATCATGCTTTTAAAAGCACTCTTTAATTCTTGATTTATGTCTTTATTATCATTCCTTTCTACACATCCTAATTAAAAACTATTTCATCACGAAGTTTTATAGTCTCTTTTCAAGAATATTTAACAAAACTTCTTACTTAATATTTTTCATCAAACCAAAAATATTTTAAACTGCATATTACACTTATCTCAACAAATCTGCTTCCATTTTTCTTCTTTTTCTATTTCCATCATAAATTTTTTCATCTTTTTTTCCATTTTTCAATTTTAATTTTCAATTTGTAATTTTCAGTTTTATTAAACATCTTATGAGTTATCATGCTTTTAAAAGCACTCTTTAATTCTTGATTTATGTCTTTATTATCATTCCTTTCGACACATCTCTATAAAAACGTTTTCATCACAAAGTTTTATAGTCTCTTTTCAAGAATATTTAACAAAACTTCTTACTTAATATTTTTCATCAAACCAAAAATATTTTAAACTGCATATTACACTTATCTCAACAAATCTGCTTCCATTTTTCTTCTTTTTCTATTTCCATCATAAATTTTTTCATCTTTTTTTCCATTTTTCAATTTTAATTTTCAATTTGTAATTTTCAGTTTTATTAAACATCTTATGAGTTATCATGCTTTTAAAAGCACTCTTTAATTCTTGATTTATGTCTTTATTATCATTCCTTTCTACACATCCTAATTAAAAACTATTTCATCACGAAGTTTTATAGTCTCTTTTCAAGAATATTTAACAAAACTTCTTACTTAATATTTTTCATCAAACCAAAAATATTTTAAACTGCATATTACACTTATCTCAACAAATCTGCTTCCATTTTTCTTCTTTTTCTATTTCCATCATAAATTTTTTCATCTTTTTTTCCATTTTTCAATTTTAATTTTCAATTTGTAATTTTCAGTTTTATTAAACATCTTATGAGTTATCATGCTTTTAAAAGCACTCTTTAATTCTTGATTTATGTCTTTATTATCATTCCTTTCGACACATCTCTATAAAAACGTTTTCATCACAAAGTTTTATAGTCTCTTTTCAAGAATATTTAACAAAACTTCTTACTTAATATTTTTCATCAAACCAAAAATATTTTAAACTGCATATTACACTTATCTCAACAAATCTGCTTCCATTTTTCTTCTTTTTCTATTTCCATCATAAATTTTTTCATCTTTTTTTCCATTTTTCAATTTTAATTTTCAATTTGTAATTTTCAGTTTTATTAAACATCTTATGAGTTATCAGGCTTTTAAAAACACTCTTTAATTCTTGATTTATGTCTTTATTATCATTCCTTTCTACACATCCTAATTAAAAACTATTTCATCACGAAGTTTTATAGTCTCTTTTCAAGAATATTTAACAAAACTTCTTACTTAATATTTTTCATCAAACCAAAAATATTTTAAACTGCATATTACACTTATCTCAACAAATCTGCTTCCATTTTTCTTCTTTTTCTATTTCCATCATAAATTTTTTCATCTTTTTTTTCCATTTTTCAATTTTAATTTTCAATTTGTAATTTTCAGTTTTATTAAACATCTTATGAGTTATCATGCTTTTAAAAGCACTCTTTAATTCTTGATTTATGTCTTTATTATCATTCCTTTCTACACATCCTAATTAAAAACTATTTCATCACGAAGTTTTATAGTCTCTTTTCAAGAATATTTAACAAAACTTCTTACTTAATATTTTTCATCAAACCAAAAATATTTTAAACTGCATATTACACTTATCTCAACAAATCTGCTTCCATTTTTCTTCTTTTTCTATTTCCATCATAAATTTTTTCATCTTTTTTTCCATTTTTCAATTTTAATTTTCAATTTGTAATTTTCAGTTTTATTAAACATCTTATGAGTTATCATGCTTTTAAAAGCACTCTTTAATTCTTGATTTATGTCTTTATTATCATTCCTTTCGACACATCTCTATAAAAACGTTTTCATCACAAAGTTTTATAGTCTCTTTTCAAGAATATTTAACAAAACTTCTTACTTAATATTTTTCATCAAACCAAAAATATTTTAAACTGCATATTACACTTATCTCAACAAATCTGCTTCCATTTTTCTTCTTTTTCTATTTCCATCATAAATTTTTCATCTTTTTTTTCCATTTTTCAATTTTAATTTTCAATTTGTAATTTTCAGTTTTATTAAACATCTTATGAGTTATCATGCTTTTAAAAGCACTCTTTAATTCTTGATTTATGTCTTTATTATCATTCCTTTCTACACATCCTAATTAAAAACTATTTCATCACGAAGTTTTATAGTCTCTTTTCAAGAATATTTAACAAAACTTCTTACTTAATATTTTTCATCAAACCAAAAATATTTTAAACTGCATATTACACTTATCTCAACAAATCTGCTTCCATTTTTCTTCTTTTTCTATTTCCATCATAAATTTTTTCATCTTTTTTTTCCATTTTTCAATTTTAATTTTCAATTTGTAATTTTCAGTTTTATTAAACATCTTATGAGTTATCAGGCTTTTAAAAGCACTCTTTAATTCTTGATTTATGTCTTTATTATCATTCCTTTCTACACATCTCTATAAAAACTATTTCATCACAAAGTTTTATAGTCTCTTCTCAAGAATATTTAACAAAACTTCTTACTTAATATTTTTCATCAAACCAAAAATATTTTAAACTGCATATTACACTTATCTCAACAAATCTGCTTCCATTTTTCTTCTTTTTCTATTTCCATCATAAATTTTTTCATCTTTTTTTCCATTTTTCAATTTTAATTTTCAATTTGTAATTTTCAGTTTTATTAAACATCTTATGAGTTATCATGCTTTTAAAAACACTCTTTAATTCTTTTATGTCTTTATTATCATTCCTTTCTACACATCCTAATTAAAAACTATTTCATCACGAAGTTTTATAGTCTCTTTTCAAGAATATTTAACAAAACTTCTTACTTAATATTTTTCATCAAACCAAAAATATTTTAAACTGCATATTACACTTATCTCAACAAATCTGCTTCCATTTTTCTTCTTTTTCTATTTCCATCATAAATTTTTTCATCTTTTTTTCCATTTTTCAATTTTAATTTTCAATTTGTAATTTTCAGTTTTATTAAACATCTTATGAGTTATCATGCTTTTAAAAACACTCTTTAATTCTTGATTTATGTCTTTATTATCATTCCTTTCGACACATCTCTATAAAAACGTTTTCATCACAAAGTTTTATAGTCTCTTTTCAAGAATATTTAACAAAACTTCTTACTTAATATTTTTCATCAAACCAAAAATATTTTAAACTGCATATTACACTTATCTCAACAAATCTGCTTCCATTTTTCTTCTTTTTCTATTTCCATCATAAATTTTTTCATCTTTTTTCCATTTTTCAATTTTAATTTTCAATTTGTAATTTTCAGTTTTATTAAACATCTTATGAGTTATCATGCTTTTAAAAGCACTCTTTAATTCTTGATTTATGTCTTTATTATCATTCCTTTCGACACATCTCTATAAAAACGTTTTCATCACAAAGTTTTATAGTCTCTTTTCAAGAATATTTAACAAAACTTCTTACTTAATATTTTTCATCAAACCAAAAATATTTTAAACTGCATATTACACTTATCTCAACAAATCTGCTTCCATTTTTCTTCTTTTTCTATTTCCATCATAAATTTTTTCATCTTTTTTTCCATTTTTCAATTTTAATTTTCAATTTGTAATTTTCAGTTTTATTAAACATCTTATGAGTTATCATGCTTTTAAAAGCACTCTTTAATTCTTTTATGTCTTTATTATCATTCCTTTCGACACATCCTAATTAAAAACTATTTCATCACGAAGTTTTATAGTCTCTTTTCAAGAATATTTAACAAAACTTCTTACTTAATATTTTTCATCAAACCAAAAATATTTTAAACTGCATATTACACTTATCTCAACAAATCTGCTTCCATTTTTCTTCTTTTTCTATTTCCATCATAAATTTTTTCATCTTTTTTTTCCATTTTTCAATTTTAATTTTCAATTTGTAATTTTCAGTTTTATTAAACATCTTATGAGTTATCATGCTTTTAAAAGCACTCTTTAATTCTTGATTTATGTCTTTATTATCATTCCTTTCTACACATCCTAATTAAAAACTATTTCATCACGAAGTTTTATAGTCTCTTTTCAAGAATATTTAACAAAACTTCTTACTTAATATTTTTCATCAAACCAAAAATATTTTAAACTGCATATTACACTTATCTCAACAAATCTGCTTCCATTTTTCTTCTTTTTCTATTTCCATCATAAATTTTTTCATCTTTTTTTCCATTTTTCAATTTTAATTTTCAATTTGTAATTTTCAGTTTTATTAAACATCTTATGAGTTATCATGCTTTTAAAAGCACTCTTTAATTCTTGATTTATGTCTTTATTATCATTCCTTTCGACACATCTCTATAAAAACGTTTTCATCACAAAGTTTTATAGTCTCTTTTCAAGAATATTTAACAAAACTTCTTACTTAATATTTTTCATCAAACCAAAAATATTTTAAACTGCATATTACACTTATCTCAACAAATCTGCTTCCATTTTTCTTCTTTTTCTATTTCCATCATAAATTTTTTCATCTTTTTTTTCCATTTTTCAATTTTAATTTTCAATTTGTAATTTTCAGTTTTATTAAACATCTTATGAGTTATCATGCTTTTAAAAGCACTCTTTAATTCTTGATTTATGTCTTTATTATCATTCCTTTCTACACATCCTAATTAAAAACTATTTCATCACGAAGTTTTATAGTCTCTTTTCAAGAATATTTAACAAAACTTCTTACTTAATATTTTTCATCAAACCAAAAATATTTTAAACTGCATATTACACTTATCTCAACAAATCTGCTTCCATTTTTCTTCTTTTTCTATTTCCATCATAAATTTTTTCATCTTTTTTTCCATTTTTCAATTTTAATTTTCAATTTGTAATTTTCAGTTTTATTAAACATCTTATGAGTTATCATGCTTTTAAAAGCACTCTTTAATTCTTGATTTATGTCTTTATTATCATTCCTTTCGACACATCTCTATAAAAACGTTTTCATCACAAAGTTTTATAGTCTCTTTTCAAGAATATTTAACAAAACTTCTTACTTAATATTTTTCATCAAACCAAAAATATTTTAAACTGCATATTACACTTATCTCAACAAATCTGCTTCCATTTTTCTTCTTTTTCTATTTCCATCATAAATTTTTTCATCTTTTTTTCCATTTTTCAATTTTAATTTTCAATTTGTAATTTTCAGTTTTATTAAACATCTTATGAGTTATCATGCTTTTAAAAGCACTCTTTAATTCTTGATTTATGTCTTTATTATCATTCCTTTCTACACATCCTAATTAAAAACTATTTCATCACGAAGTTTTATAGTCTCTTTTCAAGAATATTTAACAAAACTTCTTACTTAATATTTTTCATCAAACCAAAAATATTTTAAACTGCATATTACACTTATCTCAACAAATCTGCTTCCATTTTTCTTCTTTTTCTATTTCCATCATAAATTTTTTCATCTTTTTTTCCATTTTTCAATTTTAATTTTCAATTTGTAATTTTCAGTTTTATTAAACATCTTATGAGTTATCATGCTTTTAAAAGCACTCTTTAATTCTTGATTTATGTCTTTATTATCATTCCTTTCTACACATCCTAATTAAAAACTATTTCATCACGAAGTTTTATAGTCTCTTTTCAAGAATATTTAACAAAACTTCTTACTTAATATTTTTCATCAAACCAAAAATATTTTAAACTGCATATTACACTTATCTCAACAAATCTGCTTCCATTTTTCTTCTTTTTCTATTTCCATCATAAATTTTTTCATCTTTTTTTCCATTTTTCAATTTTAATTTTCAATTTGTAATTTTCAGTTTTATTAAACATCTTATGAGTTATCATGCTTTTAAAAGCACTCTTTAATTCTTGATTTATGTCTTTATTATCATTCCTTTCGACACATCTCTATAAAAACGTTTTCATCACAAAGTTTTATAGTCTCTTTTCAAGAATATTTAACAAAACTTCTTACTTAATATTTTTCATCAAACCAAAAATATTTTAAACTGCATATTACACTTATCTCAACAAATCTGCTTCCATTTTTCTTCTTTTTCTATTTCCATCATAAATTTTTTCATCTTTTTTTCCATTTTTCAATTTTAATTTTCAATTTGTAATTTTCAGTTTTATTAAACATCTTATGAGTTATCATGCTTTTAAAAGCACTCTTTAATTCTTGATTTATGTCTTTATTATCATTCCTTTCTACACATCCTAATTAAAAACTATTTCATCACGAAGTTTTATAGTCTCTTTTCAAGAATATTTAACAAAACTTCTTACTTAATATTTTTCATCAAACCAAAAATATTTTAAACTGCATATTACACTTATCTCAACAAATCTGCTTCCATTTTTCTTCTTTTTCTATTTCCATCATAAATTTTTTCATCTTTTTTTTCCATTTTTCAATTTTAATTTTCAATTTGTAATTTTCAGTTTTATTAAACATCTTATGAGTTATCATGCTTTTAAAAGCACTCTTTAATTCTTGATTTATGTCTTTATTATCATTCCTTTCTACACATCCTAATTAAAAACTATTTCATCACGAAGTTTTATAGTCTCTTTTCAAGAATATTTAACAAAACTTCTTACTTAATATTTTTCATCAAACCAAAAATATTTTAAACTGCATATTACACTTATCTCAACAAATCTGCTTCCATTTTTCTTCTTTTTCTATTTCCATCATAAATTTTTTCATCTTTTTTTCCATTTTTCAATTTTAATTTTCAATTTGTAATTTTCAGTTTTATTAAACATCTTATGAGTTATCATGCTTTTAAAAGCACTCTTTAATTCTTGATTTATGTCTTTATTATCATTCCTTTCGACACATCTCTATAAAAACGTTTTCATCACAAAGTTTTATAGTCTCTTTTCAAGAATATTTAACAAAACTTCTTACTTAATATTTTTCATCAAACCAAAAATATTTTAAACTGCATATTACACTTATCTCAACAAATCTGCTTCCATTTTTCTTCTTTTTCTATTTCCATCATAAATTTTTTCATCTTTTTTCCATTTTTCAATTTTAATTTTCAATTTGTAATTTTCAGTTTTATTAAACATCTTATGAGTTATCATGCTTTTAAAAGCACTCTTTAATTCTTGATTTATGTCTTTATTATCATTCCTTTCTACACATCCTAATTAAAAACTATTTCATCACGAAGTTTTATAGTCTCTTTTCAAGAATATTTAACAAAACTTCTTACTTAATATTTTTCATCAAACCAAAAATATTTTAAACTGCATATTACACTTATCTCAACAAATCTGCTTCCATTTTTCTTCTTTTTCTATTTCCATCATAAATTTTTTCATCTTTTTTTCCATTTTTCAATTTTAATTTTCAATTTGTAATTTTCAGTTTTATTAAACATCTTATGAGTTATCATGCTTTTAAAAGCACTCTTTAATTCTTGATTTATGTCTTTATTATCATTCCTTTCTACACATCCTAATTAAAAACTATTTCATCACGAAGTTTTATAGTCTCTTTTCAAGAATATTTAACAAAACTTCTTACTTAATATTTTTCATCAAACCAAAAATATTTTAAACTGCATATTACACTTATCTCAACAAATCTGCTTCCATTTTTCTTCTTTTTCTATTTCCATCATAAATTTTTTCATCTTTTTTTCCATTTTTCAATTTTAATTTTCAATTTGTAATTTTCAGTTTTATTAAACATCTTATGAGTTATCATGCTTTTAAAAGCACTCTTTAATTCTTGATTTATGTCTTTATTATCATTCCTTTCGACACATCTCTATAAAAACGTTTTCATCACAAAGTTTTATAGTCTCTTTTCAAGAATATTTAACAAAACTTCTTACTTAATATTTTTCATCAAACCAAAAATATTTTAAACTGCATATTACACTTATCTCAACAAATCTGCTTCCATTTTTCTTCTTTTTCTATTTCCATCATAAATTTTTTCATCTTTTTTTCCATTTTTCAATTTTAATTTTCAATTTGTAATTTTCAGTTTTATTAAACATCTTATGAGTTATCATGCTTTTAAAAGCACTCTTTAATTCTTGATTTATGTCTTTATTATCATTCCTTTCTACACATCCTAATTAAAAACTATTTCATCACGAAGTTTTATAGTCTCTTTTCAAGAATATTTAACAAAACTTCTTACTTAATATTTTTCATCAAACCAAAAATATTTTAAACTGCATATTACACTTATCTCAACAAATCTGCTTCCATTTTTCTTCTTTTTCTATTTCCATCATAAATTTTTTCATCTTTTTTTCCATTTTTCAATTTTAATTTTCAATTTGTAATTTTCAGTTTTATTAAACATCTTATGAGTTATCATGCTTTTAAAAGCACTCTTTAATTCTTGATTTATGTCTTTATTATCATTCCTTTCTACACATCCT